>JAODYC010000128.1:59254-77715 GCA_026262405.1 Curvularia hawaiiensis | reverse complement strand
ATCTCAAGGTTGTGGGTTCGACCCCCACGTCGGGCTTCATCTTTTTGCTCTGTTCCTGAGCTGCTCCCTTTTTTTTCGTCGACATAAAGGTTTGGACCTCCTGACATCTCTTCCCTTCTCACACGCCCCTTTCCATGTGGCAGGAGCCCTTCTTCACGTAAAGTAGAACGTCCACAAACGAGCTATGGTGATCGCTGCTTCACGATGTTGCTTCCCACTGACTAGTTGTTAGCTTTTTTTACTCTTAGACACAATAGTTGCTCAGAACTACTGCTCAGGAATTCTTAATTATCTATTCTTAGAGATGATTCCATGGCGTGTATATTAGAGCAAATTTTGTAAGCTGATGCGTTGTATCATGCCTAAAAGGGTGTGGAAGAGATAACGTGCGGAAGTAAATGTAATCCTTCTAAACTTCTCCAACGCGTGACCGCTACTCGGTGTGTTTGCTTTCACCATGTCAAATTAGCGCTAGCCCACGACATGTTTAGTGGCGGTCTCCCTAGTACTTTGCAATCAGTTTCCCGGACTTTTTGTCTATTTGAAATTACCCTTGAACGAATACTATCACACTTCGACTTTCTCCGCCGTCCAAGACCAATCTTCACACCCTCTTGCTATTCACACTGCACATGTTCACCTGCGACCTGTTCTATCAGATTCTCAAGATGAATGCAGTGGTCTTTTTCTTATTCTTCTTGAGATCTCTTCACGCCATTCACGTCACCGCTCATCACCTCAAGAGCGATCACGCCAACCTCACTGCGCGCTTCCCACCTCAAATCCCCACTCACGAGCGTCGCGGTATCGCTTATAACGAAATCAGCCTCGTACCTCTCTTCGAACAGCCTGGCTCGCATGTTACCTGGCGCTACAACTGGGACTCGTCATCGTTTGCATCAACAAGCTGGTTCGGCTTCGTGCCAATGCTGCACTCGGTCCGGGATGACCATACGAGACGATGGCAAGTAAACGCAGAAGCACTAGCGCGGAAGAATTACAATGAAGGGGGGAAGTCAACTTGGTTTCTGGGATTCAATAAGCCTGATATGTGCATGTAGGTATTTGCTATCTCTCTGAAGAAGCTTAGGAAGTGCGAGATCCCAGACAATAACAATAAATCAGACCTGGCGCAGGTGGAAGCTGCATCGATGTACCTACCGCTGTCGTCGGATGGAAGAAACACATGCAACCTCTTTCTTCCTTGAACCCAAATATTTATCTTGGCTCCCCTGCTGTCACCAACGCCGCCGCCTCGGACACCACTGGTCTTGGCTGGCTAGCAAAGTTCCTACAGCAGTGTACCGGTTGCACTGTCGACTTTATCAACATCTACTGGTATGTCTCCGATTACTATCTTTTCTCTATATTTGCTTACTCAGAAGGTATGGCGCTCCTTCCGTTCAAGCGTTCAAGTCTCATATCGCTGCGGCCCGTAAACTCGCGAACGGCCGACCTATTTGGATCACAGAGTTCAAGCCTGAGGGTACGACTGAGCAGATTAAGCGCTTTCTTGAAGAAGTGATGCCTTGGATGGATAATAGTGATGATATTCATCGTTATGCGTATTTCATGGCTACACCTGGAGAAGGCTTTCTGATTGATGGCAAAAAAAGACTTAGCGAGATTGGAAAAACATATACCTTTTTCCATAAACACTGAAGGGCCGAGCAAAGGTCGGATGGCCCTTATAATATTGGGTGGACATGAATAGACTGCAATAGGGATTGGGAAATATGCATGTTTCGTAGATTGAATTTGGGAAGAATTGAGTGGACATGCCTGCCATGCAGGGTTCAGATAAAGAGCCACCGCTCGACCTCAGAAATGATACCAATCAACCACGAGTAACATTTTATCCATGAGTGGTTCAATATTCCCATAGCGACATTTAGCATGTCATTTCCACAGCTATCCTTACGCATCCGGCTCCCAAGGCTGTCCGATCGCCCTTCTGAATCCGTCTTCAAACATTTCAATCGTATCGTTCATCCCCATTCCGCTCGCGATTGCCAACTGCAACATGATTCGCGCTTGGATGGGATGTACGAACCCCGTTTTCGCATAGGTCGGTTCGCGCGCCGGACTCGAGGGCCCAAAGGGGCTCCTTGTACCAACCACAACCTGTAGTCCCTTTTCCAAGGCCTCTGCTACTTCTTCCTGGCCGTTCGGTATACCGCCATTGCCCGTCCCTGCGATAACGACGCCTTTCGCCCCATTGGCGTGCGCATTGAGCAAAAGCTTTCCATCAAACTCCCTCGCCGCGTACAAGATATCGACTTTAGGCAGTCCCGGGAATGATTGATGTGCCGATACAGCGTCAATATCGAAATAATGTTTGAACAGCGGCTGGGTTGGCGAGTTATAAAAAACCGGCAAGCTATTGATGAAAAGTCCCAAATCACCTCCGGCATTCGCACCAAACGCATCCGGATTGGTCGAGTAGAGCTTCGTCGCCCAGTACCCTGGGATAATCCGCGCGTTGAAGGCTACCATTCCGCCTCGATTACGCGCGGCTGGACTTGCAGCCAGCATGACGGCGTCAAAGAAGTTCGCATCGCCTTCGTACGAAAGGTGCGTAAACGGCCGCATGCTGCCTGTTCCGACTACGGGCTTTTCGCAGTTGACCAAGCTGTCTAGGAGGAAGGCAGTTTCCTCGAGAGAATTTGTACCGTGCGTGAATACAGCGCCGACAATGTCACTATCAGGCGAGCACAAGGCATCGTGTGTGAAGCGCGTCATGTTCATGACCAAAGCATCGTTTGTGCCGGTGGACCCGTCATCTTCAGTAGTCCAATTTGCTACGGCAAGTTGGGTGTGGTTTAGCAGATACGGATTTCGAGCAATGATTTGTTCTCCCGTTTGGCTGAGCTGCCCGTATTGCGTGTCATCTAGTGCACCGTATATAGATCCTCCGGCTATAGTTCCTCCAGTGTAAAGAATGCTGTGAGTATGTTAGATGGCAATGTTGACTGTTACAGACTTGAGAGCACACACAGAACTTTGGGTAGACTGCTATTCCCACCAAGCCATGTAAGACCGAGGCGCTCACTGGATGTGGTCGGCTGGCGAGATTGGATGGGCTCAGCTGTTGTCAAGAAGCCACTCACGATGGCGCCAAGAGCAGCTATAGAGGCTGGACTGGGAAATCGCATTGTGTCCTGCCAACTCGAATATCCTCAACCCCAGATGTCTGGGAACCAGAACCGAGCTTTATACTTCTCTTATTGTCGTCCCGCTATCTTTCCAGCCTGCAGCCAAAGGTATACTACTGGCGAACGAATAATCGCTGTCTTGCAAGCATTGGAGATGACATCATGCATATACCCGCTTGGCACCTTCTTAAAGATGGATAGTGTAGCTGGTGATGCATGAGCCCACTGATAAAGGTCGTTATCGCATCATCCCTAGACACGCGAAGTTCGACTGTCCTGCATGCAAACCCCACATGCCAAGACCGGGGATAACAAGGCTTCATCGGGATGACTGCGTATCGCATTCATTCATTCTGGTGGGATTAGGTGTTGATAGTTGAGCTAACATCGAGATAGATTGTAATCGTAGCGGGCTCGTAGGGAATGTGAATTATGACCAGTGCCGGTTGGTTCTCGAAGAGTTTGTTCAACCTGGATACCTCGATCACAAGGCTGACCCCTTGTACAATATGGAGAGAATTGGCCTTGTCATCGCGTTCTTAGACCTGTCCTCATGATGTGTCGGTCTGATGTTACCTTGTGCGTATAACTTGTAATTCTGATCCAAAAGTTCTGGCTTGACTGGATCCCACCGCCATATTTCCCATTTTCCGTCTCTTATTATATACCCCAAACACGAAGCACATCCCTTTTACTCTCCTACTGCTGTCGGTTTCACCGCTCCTCGGGTGCTTTCACTCTTCAAACTGCAACACCGACACCCAGTGGCCTGATAATAATACTAAGAATGATGGTCCGTGTCACTACTAGGAAGATATCCGCTTAGTCGGTCGAACCACCTTCGGTCAGGAAAAGATTCCCTTGGATTTCGCGACGTCAGAGATGAGAAACCCTAGCTCGCCTCACGCGCACATGACAAGTGCAAGAATTATTGGAGGATGAAGGGAAACCGGTTTTGGTGGGTTTGGTGAAGAACGCGCTGATGTATTCGATGTACTCCGTAGTTTCCCTCGAACTACCAGGTCTGGGCTGGTTGACCTTTAGTGCAGTCGCTTTGGGTGATCGAAAATGCGGAATGAATGGCAATTTCAGTGTCGTCAGCAGCCGGCTTATCTTACTTCTGCCTGGCCGAATAGACACCCTACTAGCGATACTCCTTACATTGATTACGCCGAGCTATGTAGCGGCGTTACTATTTTGAATAAGTTTGAACCTTAAAGTGAAGTCTGCCAGTGATGTGGCGAGTTGGCATGTAAAACAAACGTCGGCGTGATTCGTGTCAGCAGTGTTTTTAATATCCGAAACGAATGAAAAGAGGAGGATGGAACTAGAAAAGCGTCTTCCTTTTCCTTCTTCCACAGATTAAACATTTGCTAAGCATCAGTCTCATCATATAGCGAATACAGTCTTCACGTGCTTTTCCGGATAACAGAAATCGTTACGATGCACCTCACCTCACTCTACCTCTTCGCTGTTGCTTTGCCCTTTGTAAGCATTGTATCTGCCGCAATCGATGGACGCAATCCACATTGCAAATCAGCCAACCCGAGGCAGGTTGTATGTATAGCCCAGCACACATGAATGTCGGTGGTCACTGACGTGAATAATTACCACAGACTCGTAGAAGCTGCAATGCAGTCGATATTGACTTCTGCAGGACGAAATGTAAAGATGTGAGTTAGAGCATAGCCTCCCAAAGGATTATGCAATCAGATGAACTAACGTCAGAGTAGTGTGGCGGCGATTGGGGGTTCCAGTCAGCATGGATCAATACGAGAAACCTCTGCGACTGCTACTGTCAAAAGCTAGCTTGATTGCAGGTTCAATAAGAGAGGCTACCATGTTAAAATAGCCTCATATCAAAGATCGCGAATATACTACGAACCATGGAAGTTCAAAAGCACCCAAAAGCACCCAATAACTTGATGAATACCCAGAAAAACGCCATCTGATGCCCCAAATATGCCAGAGATAGAGAAGAGATACGAGCCTAATTCCACCCAACAATGCCCTGGGCAAGCATTTCCCTCGCTGCAGTGACGACCGAAACTCTCCTCCCAATGATGCCCGTGCCACCAACGCCGAGGTCTAATTTACGCTCCAAGGCCCAGCTGCGTGCATCTCGTTGTATTACGAATGAGCAAAGCGCAGTGTCATCTTGTGGAGATGTTGTGGAAGGGGGGCGAGAGAGATCGCCGTCGCGACTGTTATTGTCAATCTTTGATTCATGTTGAGGATATGGATGTGGCCGGCTAAACAGGCGTAGGTGAGAGGCTTTTAGGTAAACTTACTGTATCACGATGTAACCCTCTTGTTGTTTTAGCTGCTCATGTAGACCGTGCACCTCGACATTTGTGCCCGATGTTTTGGAGAGTGAGTTTGTAAAGAAGACGAGGATTTCATTGGGTTCTTGTTGTTGATCTTCGTCGTCCGATGAATTGCACAAGCTGGAATGGATGAAAGATGGAGAGGGCGTGCGCTGCAGGTGATCAATGGGGTGCAGGACAGCGATGGAGCCGCCTTGAGTGGTGCGAGTAGATGCGCCGTTGCACATGTTTGGTTGTGTGAATGTTGCGACTAAGAGGATGCGAGATGTGGCAAAGCGCTGGAATATTATTCCAAAGATAAAGAGTGCGAGTAGAACAGAGTTATTAGATGTTTTTGAAATCTAACGATTGAACATGTCATCATTTACGCGTCGTGATCCTTGTTTCAGATGTTGAGGGTGAATGAGTGTCTTTGAGCAAGTTGTTCGGGAGTACCCGATTGGACCGAGCATCCACCACGGTGCTCTGCGCTCCATGTTGCACATCGGGATCAGACAACGAGCTGTGCACGTCAATCATTCATTCATCTGTCGACTCTATCCAATCCGGTTGTTGTTGAGTCCAAGCTGCAAATTCAAATAGACGCTTTGAGCACGCTGAATGCGTCGGCACGCGATCCCAAGTACCGTTCCTCAGCCGTCTTCCAGTTGATCACATTCCAGATGTTCTGTACATAGGCCGCCTTGCCGTTCTGGTACTGCAGATAGTACGCATGCTCCCACTTTGTAGAGTCAGTCATATTCACATGCTTATTAGCGTTCAAGGACAATGGAACGTACCATGTCGACACCGAATATGGGAGTCTCGCCCTTGTCAACAACTGGGTCCTGATCCTTGGTAGTCACAATGGACAGCCTCTGCTCCTTGCCGACTTCGGTCTTGATCAGCCAGCCCCAGCCACTACCCTGGATGCCCAGCAGCGCAGCGTTGAAAGCCTCCTTGAACTTGTCTTCGTCGCCCCAGGTTGCCTTGATGCGCTTGATGAGCTCAGGAGCAGCAGCACTCTTGGCTTCGCTCGAACTGGCTGGAGCAAGGTTCTGCCAGAAGAGGGAGTGATTGATGTGACCTCCAGCGTTGAACTTGATGCCCTGCTGCACTGAGACCTGTGAAGGGATGTCGAGTGCCGATACTGCTTCAGCTTGAGTCTTGAGCAGAGCATTTAGATTGGTGATGTACGTTTGATGGTGCTTGCTGTGATGCAGCTCCATGATCTGAGCCGAGATGTGTGGCTCCAATGCCTAGGAGACGATAAGTATGACATGTGCGGGGCAAAGTGGTGGCCGATGGTAATACTGACATTGTATGCATATGGAAGTGGTGGAAGCGTGTACTGTGTGGAAGACATTTGGCCGAATTCAAAAGGCTGTTGTTCCGAAGCAAGGACTGGAGAGACAGAGGAGAGGAAGAGAAGAAATCTCGACAGCGTCAAGGTCAACGTGCCCCGCATTGTGTTTGCCGCTCACGCAATCGATGGCCTAGAAGACGCGCAAGTTTGTCAGGCACTGGTTGTCTCCAACAGGGTGCTCTCAACGTGCCCTGCCTAATCCGGAGAAACTGCCTCAATTGAGCGCGAACGTACTCGGCGTTCCGGAACAATCCAGAGACTCTGCGTCTTCAACACAAGTTATAACGCAAACGGTTTTCTTTCCAGGAATTGAAGACAGGCTGGGGTGCTATTTGGTTGTGGTTCGAAAAGGATTGGATGTAGTTGCAGCGCGATGATTCCAGGTTGACAAAAACCAGGGCGTCAGAGACAATAGAAATCAAAGATTGAATGAGAACGACAGTCTATGTATTCCGGGCAACCGAGGCAAGGCGTCAATGGTGCTGAGCGAGAGGTCTCCCTTGTTGTGTTCTTTGGACGGTAAGCTCAGTGTCAGCGCGGGGAGCTTCCGCCCATTCCTGAGGCACAAAGCTCTAACCTTGTTTGGATTAGCGTCCAACAGTACAGTGAGGCTTGTCATTCTTCGTCCCTTGCATATACTATTACTGAGGCTTCTGCCCATACGTAATGTGAAACTGGACATAGGTATGAATAGATGGGTCCCGCACCTCCCGCTTCGCCAACGCGAGAATAATTTGTAAATCCTCCGCCTTTCCTCCCAACACCTGCGTATACCCCCGGAGCATGTACGCCTCAAAGCCGCCTTCGAGAATCATAATCTGCTCCAACTTACCAACTGTCCGAAGTCTTTTCGACCTTGGCCATGGGCCCATGGGCAGCTTGAAGACCTCGTCGTGGACATTAATGAAGCCCGCTTCCTTCATCTGAGCATTCCAACTTCGCGGCGCATCAAGCGGCGCACCCATCTTCTCGGCGATCTCAAAGTATAGCCGCGCCGATTCAATGTACCCGCTGTTCTCCGGTATACTGTTGTCGTCGCTGAGCGCGCCGGGGATGGTACTGGCGAGCTGGATCCAACCGCCTGGCTTGAGGTGTCTGTAAGCTTGCGCAATCAGCCGCGGCCAGTCGCGGATCGCTGTCATCAGATCACGGCCATGTATAAAGTCAAAGTGTGCGGCACGATACGGCCAATCTTCTTCGACGTCGTCAATCTCGAAAATGCAGTTTGGCGGGACAAAGGCTGGCTGTGTGGCTGCAATATCTACGCCCAGCACCTCGGTGTTGGGGTACTTGTCCGCCATGTCTATCGCCCAGATGCCGGTCCCAGTACCCAAGTCGAGCACACGGCAGTTTGCATCTTCAAATGTAGATTCTGGGATGGGCGCGACGAACAGGCGGTCGCGCAACAACAGCGTGTACTTGTGGTGTTGCAAATCGTTGCGATCCATCTCTTTTTCGTCGATTGGCATACCATACTCATGCTTGCCGTAACTGGGATAGAGACGGCCTTCGATTTCTACGCCGCGACGGACTTCTGAGAGGATGGACGACAGGAACGATGATGTATCAGAGTCTGCATAGCTGCGCACTCAGTGTTAACAATGCGACGCAGCGTGATTTTCTCCGCGACAATTTACCCTTCATCTGTCGACGCCTCGCTCGTGTCGTCCTGGGCGACAAGGGCATGGCTGCCACTGTTCTCCTGGTCAAACTCAGACGACGAGCCGGCATCGATGCCAGAGTCTATGGCCGCCGAGGGCGCCGAGGTGGAGGCGCGCACGGCATCAGCGGGTGGAGGCGGCATTTGCGCCTCGAGATCGTGAGGGGGTTGTGTCGACATGGTCCCAGCAGCGGGCTACCCTCGAAAGCGGCAGTCTGGAGGACAAAAAACGGGTCGAGCAGGGTTCACCCGAGTGGCTGGTGGAGAGGCTGCAATGTGCGACAACGCGGTAGCGGCAGCTGAAGCGTGCGAGAAGGCCATGGTGGTAAAAGTTGCCCAGGATTATGACGACGTTGCTGCACTCTCGCATACGCCTGCATCCCGCTATGCCGCCCTCGGTCCACATTCGTCCGCGTCTGAGGGGCCAGCCAGAGACCCGACCGCGAGCACTCGTTATACACTGTGAACAGGCGTTCTCTCCTTTCCACTAATTTGCATTCCACTGCACTGTGTCCAAACTTTATCATGGCCGCCGATCCTACGCCCACCAAGGCTGCGCTTACGCTCCTCGACAGCGTCGCCACCCTCAGCAATGCTTTCAAGGACGGAAACCCTGGCGCGAGGGAAGGCTTGCTCGACGCCTGCAGGAGCCTCATTGCTGAAATAAGCCACCCCTCGGAGAACATGCTCGAGCTGATATGGGCTCAGCCCGCCAATCTGAACGTCCTGTGGATGGCGGCCGAAGTGAAATTATTCCAGGCCATGCAGGGCATCCCTGAGACCGGCGCTACCGTTGACCAAATCGCAGCAAAGTGCGACAAGGAGGTAGACCCGGTCATAGTTGGCCGCATGCTGCGTCATCTCGCTGCTGTACATATCGTGCGTGAGACAGGTCCAAGCACGTTTGCCAATACGCCCACTTCGTCTGCATTTGCCGAGCCCTCGTACCAGGACTCGATACTCTACATTGGCGAGAACTTCAACCCTGTGCATAATGCTACCAAGCCGTTCTTTGAAGAGCACGGCTGGAAATGCCCTGATTCGGGCCTGGACGCCCCGTTCCAGCATCAATACAACTGCAAGGGCCATCATTACTTCGAGTATTTCGAACAGAACCCGGAGATGGGACGCCGTTTTGCCAGCATGATGGACTCTTGGAGTAAAGGCCGACCCCGTTGGTTTGAAAAAGATTACTACCCTGTCGAAGAGCGGTTGATCCAGGGGGCCAACAAGGACGCGGCTTTCTTAGTCGATGTGGGAGGCGGCTCAGGACACGATATCGAAGGGTTGAGAGTAGCGTTCGAGGGGAAGTTGCCTGGCCCATTAGTACTACAAGATCGCCCCGAGATTGTCCAACTTGCGAAACTTGGCCCTGGGGCAGACAAGATGGGCCACGATTTCATGACTGAACAACCGGTTAAAGGTGCCCGAGCATACTACCTGCATTCCATCATCCAGGACTGGAACGACCAGGTCAACACAGATATAATGAAGGCCATCGTTCCGGCGATGACTAGAGGATATTCAAAGGTCCTTGTCAACGACTATGTGGTACCCAGCCAGGGCGCGCATTGGTCACAAAGTAAGTCATCTTTCTCCTTGAGGGCATCGTTGATCTAACAAAGCAAAGCTGCTCTCGATTGGGAGCTCATGAATTGTCTTGGAGCACGACACCGGACTGAGGAGGAACATCGAAAAATGTATGAAGGTGCGGGCTTGAAGATAACGGGGATATGGCGGCATCCGAACAGCCTTGACTCGCTGATTGAGCTCGAGCTGGCCTGAAACAGTCGTCTCTTGATCTCTGTTTTCAGCACCCTTCTCATGTACCATCGAGTGGCATGCTGTTCTACGGACCACTTCCCTTAATCATTCACACCATCTCGATTTCTTGCTCTTTCAACGCACCAGAGCAGAGGTACGCGCGCACCGAACTCAGCTCCTTATTGGTAGTGACTTTCGTGCTGTCAGTGATGTCCAAAACTTCAATATAAGTACCAGTTCTCCTAAATCGAGTCTGCGACCCTTCGACTGGCGTCAACACCAAGCCGTGATCCCACACCGTGTCATTACTTTTCGACTGAGCCGGGCTTGTATCTCGAGATCTACGATGTTCCCGCCTGATCAAGAAGCAGAAAAGGCTTGTTTCCTCGTCGACTGTGTCGGAATAGTATACCACAATATCTTGGCGAGTCTTTGAATCTTTAATCTCGAAGGGATCCAGTCGATTGATGAACTGATTTCCGCGCCGCAGCTTGGCAAGACGACGGACACAGCGTGTCAGATACCCGCGCAGACGGAAACAAGATTCTGATTCATTTCCAATACTGCATTCCAATGGCATAAAGCCTGTGATGCGAGGTAGAGAAACTACTGTTGCAGATAAAGCGTCAACGAGATGATGTGCATCACCTGTCTCACCGCTATGCAATGTGTTTGCACAATAGATATGAGCATCTTGTAGACTGGCCCAAGCCCATGAGGGTGCGAGATCTTCTTACCGCGTTTTCGTCCACTCTGACATCGTGAAACCACAGAATCTCATCCAAAAAGAGTTTTGTCCAAAGACCAAATGAGGCAGTCATCTTGAATTTGTTTTGAAACACGGAAGTGATACCAGCTAAAGCAACTAGCTTGTCAGACAGATGCGTCAATTGTGTCGCGGTGTATCAGTACACTACGCCTCCCCACAATTCACGCAACTTGAAGCTAGTCTCCGGTGCGGTCCGATCCTCACTCAGGGACAAGAGCTCTATGAATTTACTCTTGCGTGATGGATCCGGCCCGCTGTCGAAATGCCCTTGGGCCATGTCATTCTCATGCTCGCATACAACACACCGTCTGCACTCCCAGTGTATGCCTTTGGTTCCGTAGTAGATAGATCTCGGCGAGAGAAATTGCTCCTGGAAACACCAGCCGCGGCTATCTAGTGCAAAGGTTCCGGGTAGATCCATCTCGATTTCGAAGTAGGAATTCCCTTCAATATAACTGCGATACTGCTCATCGTGCTCCTCTTCACGGAGCTGACAATCAACCCATGCTAGCGGATTGCGATGGACTAAGAATGGCTGTGATGTATCTTGGGAGGCCGCGGCCGTGATGGTGAACAGCGCATTCGCGTACACACTTTCCATTCGCGAGGCTTCTTGCTGGAAGTCACCGTTGGGGGCTTGGATAATGCACATGGCGTCAATCCACAGGTAACGAACTGACATTGCTCGGCAGACAGTGGCAGCATCTTGCGCGACCTTTGAGAGTGATCCAAAAGGTATGTTATGCTCAAAAGCAGAGTAGTTCTCTGGTAGCAACATGAGCTGAGGTATGAGGCCTCAACAGTAGCTCAACGCTACACAAGGTGCTCCACCAGTTGTGTTACCATCAATAAGTCTAACGTCTTGCGTCTCGTCTGTTCCAACATCGAGTAGTCTTGTAGGTGCACGCTGCCCAAAACCAGTGCGATATTCGGGGTGTTCACGAGTACAAATATCAAGCCACCTCTTTACCATATCGAAGCTTTCCTGCGAACCCGTGAAGCTCGTCAACATCTCAGGCGGGACGTCCTGCTTGCGCCAGACCTTTTTGAAGTAGTTCAACGACGCCCTCGATACCACATCCAGCGTCTCGTCATCGCGCGTATAGCCCAGAAACACATCAAAAACCTGCCAGGAATCTGTGGAGTTCATCGATGACCCATTCTTTAGAATTGAAGCAAGGACCTTGTGCCTCTTGTCTCGAGCCGTTCCCGATCTCTCCAGGGCTGTTTAAGCGTCACTTGTTTTCTGGTTCTGCATCGCCCAGCCTGCGAATATAGAGCACATGTGGCATCGTTGCTGCAGTGTGCCGCTGAGAAGCGCATCCAAGTCCGGATAGTGGAATAACAAGCGATCGCGCTCAAGACTTTGCGCAAAGGATGGATGAAGTCTTGCTATCACCTTCTCACACCATTCGCAGAGTTTGTACGGTACTGTGATCGTATTGCCGTGGTGCATTTTGGCTATGGACTGTGAGTACGTGTAAGATGTAAGGTAGGGCTTCAGGCAGACGTGGAGATGACATCCACATTGGGATACGTTGGCGAGTAAGTGTTTCCTGATTGTTTTCGGTCGCGTATGTTGCGGACGGTTACAGCAGCATCGTGGTGGATTGGTAAGTCAATTACTAGAAAATCTGTCGCTGTTCGAACAAATCAAGTATCACCGCCAATCTCAGAGGAAAATCATATGAAATAGGTCTTTATATTTCATGAAACCAAGACGTTACGGTTCCTTGGTCCACTGCTTCCGCATTTGTGTGGGTATAGTGGTAGTTTCAGTTTTGAGGACATTCAGGAACTAAACGTCGAAAACAAGCAATAAGAAAAGATTAGGTACTCCGATAGAGCACTGCTGCTGAAATGCAAAAAGAGCCTCTCTGGAAGATGATGCTGGCTGTTTCCATGCACACTGGACAATCTTCCTCCTACGAACGCCATGCCAAAATTACAATGTGTTTTCTCATATCAAGTCGAAATGCAACTCGGGGATCCGCCCGGTTTGCGATGCGCTGGGATGGTGTGCCCATCCATGCTATACCTACCGAAGTGTGGGTATACCGTTTTTGGGTCGAGAAGAATAATTCAGGGTATGCTGAAAGTGAAGAATGTGACTCTTCTGCTAGCGATCTGCAGCAGTTATAGGTGTCGGTGATGCAGCATGATGAGTGCGGCTTTTTTCCAGAAATCCTCCAATACTTGCGAACCATCCCAAGGAAACAAAGTCCTATCAATCCGCCTCTTTCTCAACACGCATCACGTTTCCGTTCTTTCTTCTCTTTTCCGGTCCTGGTGTTCATCATCCGTCGGCATCTCATAAAACTTTTGTGCCGGCAATTCGTAAACGTAATCCGGATCGCCAAGTTCTGGCACCGGCCTGCCCTCACGCAGCTCACTTTTGCCGTGCTTGTCAGGAAGTTCGCTGATATTGACAGCATTCGGCTCGAGTTCCGACGGCTCGGATCCGTCGCACATGGCCTTTTCGTTTACGATTGTATCCATAGCCACTTCATCTGGTGCCTTGTTTCGCTTTCGCTTGCGTGCAAACAGCAATGCACCAGCGATGAGAAGAACTAACGCGGCCACACATCCGACGACGATTCCAGCTATTGCGCCGCCTGAAAGACCGTTCTTGCTCTTTCGAACCTCAATTGTGTAAGTGGTGATATTCAGCCGAGGTGATACAGCAATGACCTCGGGCTCCAAGTTGTCCCATTTCGCGGCGCTAACATTGAAGATCCCAGATTCAAAGTCTACACCGACATATGCCTCTTGTAAAAATGCTCTTCCGATTGCGTATTGGCTGTCATTGTCAGCCCTACGGATAGGAAAATAGTTCGTGGCGTTCGCAAATATTGGATAGCCGGCTTGCAGATCAAACGCAGCATAAGGAAGTTGGATAATGGTAGTGTTGCCAATTGAGGATGCGTCCGAGCCTATGGTTACTGTCAAGACCGGTTTGAGCTCACGGAGCTTATCCCTTTGAGAGTCGGGAAGGACGTAGCGTCCAGATGGTTCATGATATTCTAGCCCGAAAACAGACTCGAATCGATCGCACACTGACTTCGGAAGCCACAGTTCAGGAATCGAAGAATCAAGTGGGGCGAAGATTTGCTCATTATCGATTAGAGATAGTGTACCGTTCATTGTGTTGGACGCTACAATGTCGTGTACGGCAACTGTTAAAGCTCTGGTGATGTCGGAGTTGATCTTAACAGTGAGAGGTTCTGACGCGCGTGAACCATCGTAGCCCCCGAGAATCAGGCTTCCTGGTACTTTCGTGCCTCGATATGAAGCACCTGCTTGATAGCCATAGGCCAGACTTGGTATATGTCCTTTTTCTTTGAGAGTGGATAGGAAAGATGGTGAATTGACAGTTTCTGAATAGTTGACAGGTAAAGGCAGAAGTCCGATATGCCCTAACCAGAAGCCAGGCGAGACATATGCAGTGACTGGGAACTTTTCAATTTTGATATCGTTGAATAGGACGGTTTCAAAGCCAACAAAGCCGTTTCCAGTGATTCCGTGATTTCTCTCGAGCCCGAGTTGGTAGAGGTTGATGCCCTGCCAGGTAGAGGACATGTTTGGCTGGAAGCCTGGACTCGCTCTCTGTTGGAATGGCGCCGCACCGCGAGAGCTGCCGCATGATGGCGTATCGCCCTGGAGTCGCGTGCACTCTTCGCCATTTGGGAGCCATATGTTTGACGATTGGAAGGACGGAAAGACTTCGAATGTTTGTGGCGGCGTACCCGCTTGGATCATGAAGCTGTAATGATTAGCGCTCAACGCGCAAGAGCACCCATCCGGGTCGTGGAAAACATACCCTGACCAGCTTCCGTCATTTCCATACCACTGTCCTGATCCCTCGATGACTAGTGGTGCTGCCATCTGGGTGCTGTCCACGCCGCAAAACGTATGCGCTTGCGACGGCTGTGTCTGCCTCGAGGGAAGCACAAGGACGCCTCGGAAATTGGCGCCAGTATATTGTATGTAAAGAAGTCAAGGCAGGGTCTAGACGGCAGCTGAATGCGCCACTCTCAACGGCCAGGGTTTGCTGTAGCTTGTGAGTGGGCCTGGAGAAGAGCAACCTGGTCGTCCGCAGGTAAGCATATCGGTTGCCTAACCACGCTTACTCGAAAGCGCAATCAGATATTATTGCACTCTGCCACATTCAGGCAATACCTAAGCACGCAGCCAATAGCAATGCGTGTGCTGCGGCTGCGCCAAGATTATGCCGTTGGGGGCCAACATTCAGAGCTGAAGGACAACACACGAAGCAGCGGAAGGATTCGTCGTCGGCAATGGGGCCGTACGATCTTCTTCTGATATGTTCGCCCTACTACTCGGCTCCGTCTTCCTGGGCCGTGGGTTCTCTTCTCCAACGCAGTGTCTTTGCCTATGAGACACAACCTTCAGCCTTACAGCGATCATGACAGGCCCTTTTGTGGTTGTGTACCTATGCTTTATTGGTAAAGTTTCGAGTCTGCTTGCCGTGACACGAGCTGATTGTAACTTTTTTACCAGCTGTATGTGTGGCATTCCCGCACGCCGCATACAACATAAACACATTGCAGCCCCGAGATGGTGGGTGTACTACTAGATATGTCACCATGACGAGCAATTTCTATATTGCACCAAATTTTGCGCCATCGACACGAACAGCGCGAATGACTCTACTGGTGCACATCACGCCATTCTATAATGGTTCAACATCGACACGCACCGAGACGCTTGGCCACAACTCGACTGCAACGGCAATGGAGACAACCACGAACCCGTGGAGCACATTTTCAGTATCATGGCCAAAGGTTACATCCACATCAGACACAACCACAACAGAGCCGGATATGACTAGGGCAGTTACAGTGACAACCGCAGAGCCAAACACAACTGCTGCTGCAGACACTACTACAGTAGCATGGAATACACCTCCAGTAGTGGGAAGCAAAACTACAGCACCATGGAATTCGTACCCAGCAATGTGGAACTCAACTATAATCGGCAAGCGTATGGTGATGCCGACAATCAAGAAGTAAGCTTACCGCGTAAAAACTCGTCTGAAACCTGCTGATCGTGCGAAAAGTCTCAATAGAAATTGGAACAGCTCGATACCATACCCTACTGGATATCCTACTAATGGTCCTACTCACGGTCCTACTGAAGCTCCGCAAATACCACCCGGCTCGAGGACTTGCGAAGTAACTCACACATCCATTGCCACCTCAGTGCAAACTCTTCCTGCAGCGTCTTACATTGTAACTGAGACAGCGATTACCGTTTCAACTCTCTTCGACTATGATCATCTCACACCACCAGTTTATAACCCGGGTGCAAAAACAACAACGTAAGAATTTGGTTGGCCATATCACGCAGCAAGCTAACAAAGATGCGTAGTAAGCCAGAAGGCCCAGTGGACATCCAGAGGCCTGGTGATCCTCCACATACCACGAAAGTTGGCCCATCAAGGCCTGGTCAGACAAATGCACCTCCGCAAGCTGGACCAGCAAATCCGACAGCTACCAAGAAAGAAGTCATAACAGACGCCCCGGGCTCACCGGTGACAAGGATACCCAATGACATGGTCCCTACACCGATAGTAACACTACCTGGAGCTGGTCCCATTGCAATCGACCCGTCAAGATCCGTAATCGTCATCGGCGACAAGACCAGTGATTTCAAACCAGGCCAACAAACAACCGTAGGCGACGTGCCCATATCGTTTGACAGCTCTGCTGGGTTCGTGGTGGTTGGTGGGACCAAAACGATTGCCCTACCACCGATCACCCCAGCACCCGTTGCACCGCCTGCTGTCATTGGCGGAACGACCATCGACATCAATCAAATAGCAACACAGCTCAAGCCTGGGCAGGTGACCACCATCGGAACCGATACTATTTCCCGTGATAACTCTGGCTCTTTTCTTGTAATAGATGGAACAAGCACTGTAGCATTGCCTCAAGGTGCATCAATCCCACGCACTTCCATGGTTGAAGTAAACGGGATCGCAGTTCCTATCGGCGAGCTCGCGGCAGAGCTTGCCCCTGGGGAAACAACCGTCATCGGCAGTGTGACTATCTCGCGCGGCAACTCTGGCTTGATCGTTGGTACTAGCACAATCCCACTTCCAGCTACGACAAACGAAATTGTCCTTGGAGGCACAACTATATCTGCTGGTGCACTACCATCTGGCTTTGCCTTCCTACCATCCACCGCTGGAGGAGGCCTGTTATTGCCAAATGGCGAGACTTTGATGCCCGGTAGCGAGACGACAATTAATGGTATAGAGATCTCGCTTACACCCGGAGAGACGCCCGTTGCGGTAATTGAAGATTCGATATCTGTGACAGCAAGTACGGATAGTGGAAGTCGAAGCACAGGAGGAGACGACAAATGTACTGGTGGTACCATGTGCATGCAACCCAGCAAAACCTCAGCTGGTGAAACCGGCAGCACAACTCCAGCTTCCTCAGCGGAGGAACTGGTCTGCGGGAAGTGGCGCGATCTCGTTTTTGCGGGCATTTTTGTTGGGATCTTTATTTAGAATAGCCTTGAGCTTGATATATACCATGTTGGATGCAACAGGGAGCATCGATTTTAATATTTAGGTGGATTGTATAATACCATTTTCTAGAGATCTTGAAATCTCGCTTTCAACGAAGGAAACGTAAGATCATTGAACAGTATCATCTCGATTGTAAGAATATTATGGGTTTCATGAATACGAAACACTCAATACAACACTTCTTGTATCCGCTGTGTTATTACTTTCGGAGCGCTTCACCGAAGCCTTTTTTTGTTTTCTTTATGATTTACATTTCTTGCTGTTGGTTTCAATGGTCTTGAAATTAGCTCAATAGAGGTCTAGTAGCGATAACGGTGAGCTTCCGCCGATGCCCAAGAAGCGTCTGCCTATTCGCAATGTCTATAGTCATTGGGGAATTTTATTGGTATTCTCACTTGATGTTACGCGCTTGGAATCAGCACCCCAAGACGGAACTGTCAAGATTCGGAATTCGCCTAGTGGCGCATGCACACAAACGGTTCACGGAGACGAGCCTTTTCGCAGAGTGTTATTCGATACTGCAGGGCGATATTTCCTTATTGAAAAAGATCCTATCAATATCAGTGTAACCACAGGTTTAGTATAAGTCCAGTTTCAAAATGCCAATGGCCAACATACCTAGAGCCGGGCGTCAGCTCATAAAGGACATGGATTACCTGCTGCAGCAAGGGTTTACCTTGGATACCTTCAGGGTATCGACCGTATTGCTGAGTCTTACGTGAGAAGATGATTGGCCTAGGTATTTAATCAAGTAAGATATCAGTATCTAGTCATGATATAGAAGTTTCATTGTGATTAGATTGATGAACAGTTACGAACAGTCCACCAACTTTTCAACTTGTTTTCTGAGTCTTGTATGTGCCTTCTTTTTTTTTTTTAAAA
>JAODYC010000128.1:40521-59204 GCA_026262405.1 Curvularia hawaiiensis | reverse complement strand
AAAACAAAAACAAAACAACGTTCAAGAATTACATAGTATACTGAGATTGTTCAGCGCTTTCTCTTTATGTTTTATCAAAGTATCAATGGTGATTATATCACCTAAGTTATCAATAAGATAAAACTTCCTGTCGTAGTGTGTCTGTAGAACCAAAAATGCATGTTCGTATCGTTGAGATACAATGATATTGAGAGATAAAGATCTTATAATCTCATTGTAAATCTCGGATATTTGAGTGAATATTTCTGTTGAATGCGCCGTATGATTTGCACAATGTGCGATGTCATTGTTTCTTCCGCATTTGTCGCTTAGCAGCATAAAGAGGTATATTAAAATTAACTACCAACAGCTGTAGCATTACCAACTGGATGAACAGCTGTAAACTTCCAAGAAAAATCTTGTACTAAGAAATTCCGAGATCTTTGGAACTCACTTCCCCCAGTCAGCCTAATGTCACAGCAGGAGGAAGAAAACCACAACTATGTGTTCGTGCGCAGCAGACGAACCAAACAGATTGACATACGCCGCGCGAATCAGCTTTCTCCGCGCCGAGGCACGTACCAAAAGACACAGGAGCATGCACTACATTATGTTGGCTCGAATAGAGAGCAAATATGTCGATGCAACATTCCCACGCGACACGGCGAGAGAGTTTTTAGTGTCTCCTCAGAATCTATACATCTGAATGCAAGTTTAGCTTTGTACATGACTCGCCATAATATAGAGTCGTGCACCGCTAAAGAATATCAGAATTACAGCCGAGGACGCGAAACGGAGTGGGCCAAAAAGGGTGTGTTCGTAAACAGCTTCCATTATGGCAGTCGTGAGAAGAACGTTGTATGTCGCTGTACGCAACCTAATGATCATGGATATGGTGCGCCCCGGAACCCAGAGATAATAGAGCAATGCGCAGAGTACTTTTGCATACATAAGGACAGGAAGAGTGTGTCGAAGAAGGAGTGGAGGCGCATTGACGGCGACACTCCGCCTCCTTACGGTCCAGGAGCAGCAAGTCAGTCGCCAGATCCAGAAGGGTCAAAGATTGAACTGTTCCATGATTCGGACCAAGAGCGATCAGAAAAGCCCATCTCAAAGCGGGAGATGAAGATGCGCAGCAAGGCAGTACTGTTTACCCCTCCGTTTGTGGCCCCCCATAAAGATGGCGCAGCGATATTGCAAGAATCAGAGATGCCTCCACAGGTGTGGCAGAATGCTCGCCCATCTCTATGGGCGCAACGAGATGGTGCATCTTCGACTGTAACTACGCCCTTGGGTTCTCCATCTTCGCCTTCAGGGCCTTCTCGCGTGCCGGCAAGTGCACCACTGACTCACCATCTCCCTGCTTGGACCATGCCTCGTCCCGATTCTGTGTCTACCTCTTGGTCTCAAGTGCAGCGCGATGCAAATACTGAAGATATCCGTCGTGGTATTAGAACCGCTCCAATTGGTAAGTTTTCCCGGCGCAAGTCAGATACGTTCGGATATTCCCATTACCTAAGCGTGGGTGCGTATGGTAATTGGGAGTTGCGCGACGATCCCGATGCTTCCATAAGTGCAAACCCACCTGATAAACATGTAGGACGTCGTCAATCCGTCGAAGAACGGTCTCTGCAGCCACCTGATCTCAATGGATATCGGTTGCAGCCAGCAACCTACAATCCCTACGCCGAGAAAAATGCTCATAGAGAAGCAGTTCAGAAAGAAATGACGCCAGATGGGCTCGCGGCTGAGCTTCCTGATCAGACTTCCACTGCAGAGTTGCCAGGAGAAACACTACGCCGGCAACACACACCAACCCTGGAACGCCTTGAGGGCCGCGACCGGGACGTCATTCCGGAGAGGGAATCAGAAGCCAAGAGGACAATAAACCAGCCTGAGACCATGTCAAATCGTATGTCTTGCCTCACACAAAATTCCGACTTGTTCAACTCACTTCTCAAACAGATACAGTCTTCTCCTGTTTCCACAAGAACTGATCGAGAGACTCTTTCCACTACTGTCATGTTGACTCCCCGTTTCGGTGAACCAGATAGTGACTTCCAGGAGTGCCAAGAGCCCTCTGAGGATACAAAGCCTACTCCTGCAAGCAAGGAATCGTTGGTAGACCGTATCAATTCACAGCGTGAGGCTATTTTTGGTTCTCAGATCACGCCACTGCAAGATGAGTTGCGTATCGAATTCCCCCAGTGGAGCGAGGTCGTCATGTGCGCCTCACAAGAAGATGTTTCGGTGGCGCAGCTGATCCTTGTCAATGACCATGTTGGGACGCATGCCATCGAAGCAATTCATCTCTTCGAAACCAAGGGTATCAAACCGAATTGGCATGCAGACGTAGTTGAACCCGCTGTCATGCTATTCAGGGGATGGAACCGCTCTTTTGCTGATTTAATCTCCTACATGCACGAAGCGTTCCTCAATCTCATGGCATGGGCAGAGCTGCTGCGTTTGATGAAAGATGCTCAGGTGCCAGTTGGATACACTCCAGGTGGAGAAACCATGCTTTCCTGGGTGGAGGAGCTGGAGGATCGATTTATTGAGACGAAGGAACTTTACGATAGAGGAAAGGAGAAGTGGCGGATTGATATCTTCGAACCGCTCAGTTGCGACAAAGTGGCGTCGTATGTAGTAGCAAGGGCCATGCACGTGCATGTAGGCGACCACAGCCTAGATAGACTATGAGAGCTAAACAATAGTCAATACAATAGAACGACTTTGGTTGTTCGTCAAGTAAAAGATGTCAAGAAGCCTTAGTAATGAGTCAAGACTTTGAGATTCCTTGTTCAAGACATGTTTCAAAGCTAATACCGTGTTCCTCCTAATTTTCCTTGTCTACATTACAGCGGGTGAACGTATTAAACCGAGCGCGCATCAAGGCACTGAAAAGGTAGCGAAAGTGTGCAAGACTCAGATCCCACACCATGTATTGTCGCGAACTCCTCATTGTATGCTCGTATGTGTCATTGCATCTGCCTAGTCATGACCCTGGTTGTGATTGTGGCTCAAGCGCGAACCATAGTTCTGCTCCTTCGTGATGGCTGTGCTGAGCCACTCAGAATGCAGCAGTCCCCACATCTGGCTGATCTTAGGCTTGACATTCGCTATCATCATATCTTGGAGTCATGAGAATTTCTGTTCTGAAGAAAGTATTTTAGGTATCAATTGTCGTATTGTGCACCGATTTTGGTGTTGTCAGGGTATATGAAGGGGAGCGTTTGCTCACTGTTTTAGGCAACGCATGCACCTTCACCTTCCCACACACCTTCTTGACGCGTCAATATTCCACAACATTGCCACCTTACAGCCGAGTAAGATCAAATATCACAACAGGTGAAGCATTGCAACGTCTACCAGCGCTACAGTCGCTCGTCCTCACGATACCCTTGACAAACATGTCTCTTCCTTATCCTTATCAGTACACTACGCCGCAGGTGCGGTCTAACCCAGACCAAGTACTAGGAAAGCCTATTTGCACCAATTCTACCGATGCCTTTTCACGAAACCCTTTTGCTCAACAGTCTCCGCTCGATCCGGCTGATTTGACTTTGTATTTCAAGTTTTCTCGAGCGTGGTTGCAAGCTGCTGCTATCGACCTGTTAACAAACTTCCCTTCTCCCATAGTACCTGCAATCAGTCCCGATTACATCTACCGCCTACCAACGAGCCAATACCCTCTATATGTCCCTCGCGCTTTGTGGAATGTACGATGCCTATCTCCTCGGGAGCGCCACGAATTGTATATTGAATTCTGCGTGTTTGGACACACAATGCAAAGATATGCACTTGGCACTCCAGAATACACAAGCGCTTTCGGCCTCGTCATGGAAAAAAGCAGTGACATCTCAAACAAGGAGAGGCAGTGGTACGCTCAGTTCACTGGCCCACAGGAAAAACATTCGCAGCGAGCTCGAGAATATCGAGCAATTGTGGTGCAACAAGCGCATCCTATTGACATACGCGTTACATCTTCAGGGAGCCGACCCGGGGATAGTATCATGACTGCCGTCATTATCGATGAGGATAACGACTTCTCATTAACACTACACGGTCAGAAGCGTCGTGCATCAACTTCATACTGTGAGACAGACCACCGACCCGCCAAAAAGGTTGCTCGCCAAGTAGACGAAGTTGCTCGGGAACGGAGGGCCGCAAAAGCCGAGGCTGATCATCGTCGATATCTAGAGCAGAAGCAGATCATCGATGAGCACTACCTGCGAGGTGACAGCAACCGCAAGCCAACAGATCCTGAATGGCAAAAGCTGGCAGTGTTCGATAGCGATCGAGCCTCTCAGAAGACCTCGCTATATACCAAGAAGCGCAGACCGTCATCCCCGAAGAATGTTGAGGGCTCCTATGCGGATGCCGTCGTCTGCCCCGAACTCCCATCGCGGAACCTTGCTTCATACCCCATGAAGACGGCAACCACATATATGTGTCTTCACTTTGACTGCGCATGCAGAGGCACAGAAGACTGCATGGTCCGAACTCACGTGTGCTGTCGGAAGGGCCTTAGTCTTCACGAACTCGAAGTTGCGGTTAAACGCCAGCACGAGAGAGCCTGCGCTCGCATTGAAGAGCTCGCATTTAGGGATGGAAAGCTTGACCGGCGCCATAAGACCTGGAAGGATTGGTTCAGCAAGGATATGCGAAAGCGAGACAGTAGTCGCGTGAAGGCGCATGTCCCACCAATGGGCTGGCAATACGATCCGCGTTCTTCACAGGCGAGTTCGTCACAAGGAGACGTTCCCTCTCCACAGTCATTCGCAGTTCAGCAGGTTCGACCTCCACTTGAGCCCAAGCAACAAAGAAAGAATTCCGTATCACAATCAATCAGCGTCCGGGTTGGTGAGACACTGTCACCCAATAAGGCTCCGAGCCTACCTCGCACAGTGATTGAAGCTTCAGAGACGAACACGACGCCATCGGAACGCCATTGTGAGGCTGAAACAAACGCTCAAGACCAAGAGTTCGACAGTTCAGAGCGATCAGATGAGGAGGATGGCGCTCAGGACGACGATGCTCTGTTGTCAGCGCTGGTGGCAGCTCTTGAGGAGGACGACAATCCTGTTGAATCGAATGCCGAGGCAGCTGATTCGGAGAAGGTTGTCGGTATCAACGGAGATCTTGATCTGGCTTCAACTGGCGTACAGTTTCAAGGTAACTGGTCCAACAAGGATATTTCGGGCTCGTTGAACGACTCGGATGACAACTTGTTCGAAGACTTGTTTTAGGGGAGGGCGCAAAAGCGATGCCGGAGTACCTTTGATAGCAGATTTCGAAAAGGCTGCAGGTATATAGAGATAACGATATGATTGATTGTATGTTCAAAGCAACGGCTTCAATATAGCAATGTGAGTTGAGTCAGCATTGTGACACTATGCTGAGGATTAAGGCCTTCTTATGGCGGAGTCGATTGCACTTGGGCCAGGTCATGTATCTTGCAATCCACCCATACCCAAACAATATCAAACTCCAGCTTTGAGCAAATACGTGTGTTTTTTGTAACGAGAGGGATGACTGTCCACGGCGGTGGTGTTGCTCGGTGGAGGTGTAGTCAGCCAAAAGCCACTAAAATACCTAGTGGCGGGGCACACGCGTCATGCTGTCGTGATGGAACAGGACAACTCCACATCACCCCCTAGTCTACACCTCTATATCCTTCTCTCGCGGTACAAGGCGACGTGCTTTAGTCCTGCCGCCCATTGACACATGTCGTCCCCACGAGCTGCGTTACTCCAACTGCAGGCAACGATTCCTCGGCTCCACCCCATCTGAGCGCCGTATCATCCGATATCGCACACGTCCCAGCAACTCCGCACAAGGCCAACTACCCAAAGCAGCAGGTAGTTGTGAGCGACAAGATTCGCGAGACCTCTTTGATCGTGCATGGCTCTCGTATTCGTCGATTCAATACGCCAGTCTTATCCGACATTAGTGCAGCTAGTCGCAGCTGGGAAGGTATTACCCGCACGTTGCCAAGAGTAGAGTACCTACTGGTACCAAGGTCCATTCCGGAGACGCACACCCGTCGCATTGCCACCAATTGGACATTTTTCCTTACATTTTGTTCGCAACAGCAACGATTCAATATCTCATTGATTGCATATCGCTGTTGTGGTTGCGTTGGGTAGCTTTTGCGTCATCCTCCTACGACCAGGGACTGGGTGCTTCTGTTGTCGATTAATTGCCGTATGGGATGCCCACAAACACCCAAAAGCACTTTGAGAGACCATTCGTTGATTTCCCTTGCGAATGGAGCCGTATACACCGCGAGACCAGAGTCCGGCCCTGCAGCCAAAGACTCCGCCCTTGCTCAGCCTTCCTTCAGAGCTTTTGCAGCACATTCTCGGTTACCTGGAACTATCAGATCTCCTTTCGAGTAGCCTAGTGAGCAGAGCACTGCAGGGACATGCCCAACAAGACATTCTCTGGCAGCGGCTTGTACAGGCAGAGGTTTCAGGTCCCACTGTATCGAAGCCTGCACACCTGACTTGGCGAGAATTGTTCAAAGAACATCACCCTTACTGGTTTATTGCGAGGAGAAAGATATGGTTTGCTGACAACTTGCACACTGGAAAACTCATCGTCGCACGCTATGATCATCGCCTCAATGCAATCGAGGCGTATGCGCTTGTTGCTGAGCGGCAGATACCCGAGTCTCTAACCTGGGACCAACACCCCGATGCTATCATTCACACCTTTAGTCCACGGGTACAGCTGGACCTAAATGCACCGATAATTAGATTGAACGGGGATGCCTATGAAGAAGCCGTTGGGCGCATGGGTCACCGACTCCAGAAGGAAGTCCCCATGAACTTGTCTCGACATTCGGCTCTGTACTCACATCTCTTGCTGACCAGGCCCTGGCCCAAAAGTATCACGACTGAAGCAACACCTGTATGGCCCCCACTTACCCTTCCCAGCGTTGAGCGTACTCGAAATGACCAGCCACCCTCCGGGTTCACGCAATCTGGGCAAAAACCTGGCCAACTCAACCAACTATCTACTTCTACGTTCCGGTTGCGCAAATGGATGCAGTTCTCGACACAGTCGATCAGGATCAACATGCGTATTGGCGAGGAAATCACAACTTGGGCCACGTTGCCCGAAGACTGCTACACTCCCACACCACAGAAGCCATGGCAGGGAATCTGGTGCGGCGATTACGCAGGTCACGGCTGCGAGTTCTTGGTCATTATGCAGCCAGACAATCCAAGGCCTCTTCCCGAGCGGGCCGAATGGGCTCTGCGGGCGACCGAACGTGATGGAAGCGTCAGCAGTGGTGATTCCTGGACGACTGCGCCTACCGATGCAGCAATGTCGGACGAGGAAGACGAGGGGATCGAAAACGCAGACGATCTGGAAGATAGCGTTGCCACTCTTCAGCAATCATATCATGAACGTCTGTCGCAGAGCTCGGCCCAAAACATGGCAGCGTTGAATGACGACCCAACTTACCGCGGTCGGATCGAGGCCGTGAAGCTAACTGGCGACCCGAACATTCCCCGAGGCGAATACACATTTATCGCACCAGATATTGGACCTAATGGCTTGCTGAGGATTGCGAACGAGGAGATTTTCAAAGGCGCTAGGATTGTCAGGAGTGTAGGACATATTGCAGCTACGGGTTTCAGGGATGGTATGTCGCTCTCCACCTTTCCGATTGCGATTTCGTTTGCTTACTGCTTTTTCAGACAATTACATGGCATCTCAGCTCATCCTCATCTCGCACAACCGAATAGCGCAATACTGGGAGACGTTTGGTCACGTGTCTTTCTATGAACGTGTTGACATTGATTCTTTCGCAAAGATTTGATGGTGGCGAGGCGTTTGCTAGAGCTGTCTATACGTTTGAATTAGCGCATTATAACTCCTGAGCTAGACATATCCTAGCTGTTTTGCACGATAATCTGATAGAAAGCGTGAAGAGGAGCACATGTAGCAGGGATAAAGTTTTACGCAGCAATAACTGCGGTGGATCTTTGCCAAGCCGGTATCCTCGAGGCTGTTGTTCTGTGGATACTTGCTTTGACTTTTCCTGATTATCGTTCATTATTTCTGTGGAGCTCCTGGAGCATAGCGTATAAAACTAAAGGTCTTGCTTTCGATGACACAAGGAGGAAGACCCGAGTATCCAGCTTTAGCCTCTCTGTGAGTTGCTATTGTTTTTTGAAAGACAATGCGGACGTAGGGACTAACATCTTCGATTTCATGGAACAAGTGACTGCGAAGGAATTTATCGTTGTCCAGTTTGAGTGTCAGCGTGGGCATTTGTTGTGCCGTTTTTGAGAGTCGTCAATCACACTAACGACTACAAGGCGATTTTCACCCCACAACCATCCTTCGGACGTGGCCTCGAGTAGTAGCTATGAATTACTCGTCTTCAAGAAGAGTAGGAATTTTTTTCCTTAATACTTGCAATACGAAGACGAGACATTCACAATCATTGTACATGTACAGCTAATAGAGTAGTTGTTCCTCGCACATACGCGGAGAGATCCAGTTTTAATCATTGTTGAAACATCCTACGTATGTTTCTTAGCTTGCATCACAGCAATTTTATGAAAATATCGGGTCGTGTGATATCATAATTCATCAATATCGTTTCAGTCTGCCACTATGAAACCTCCCTAAAACCCTGCCGGACATTGGACCGCCTCTCTCACCAGGTTCACAGGTCTCGCTGCCGCTGGAACATTATCAGGGTAATACCAAAGTCGGGAATCAGGACCAAAAATAGCAAGTGTACTGGACTCATGACTTGCGTGGATGCATCTCAAACCGTTGTTTGGCGTTGGAAAACAGGGCGTGTATTCTATCAGATCGTTGCCTGTCTGCCCGGCTCCAAAGTTCCCTGCAGTGAATCCGAGTGACATGGCGTTAGACGAACTTCGATATAGGCTCTGAGCCAACACAAAGTTGGTTGTATGTTTGAGGAAACAGTTGTTATTTCCCACAGCATGCTGCTTGAAGATGCCCTTGTTGGCTGCCATTTTTGCAGCAGTGTTGCTAGGATCTCTGACAAGATAGGTGCCAGATACTGTGTCTTTGACGTTGAAGCATCCGGAAATAGGTGCGCAACTGTTGGCTGGGGCGGCTTGTGTAGTAGTAGTTGAGGTTGTAATCGATCGGATAGTAGTAGCTACCACGAGGGTTGTGGGGACAGTAGTAGTGGGAGTTGGTGCGACAATGGTGGTAGTGCTGACTACAGTCTGGGTTGAGGTATACACAGTTGAGGTGGCGGTTATTTGAGTCTCTGTTATTGACCCAGTTGCAACTTGTGAGCAGGCGGCCGATAGCATTGATTTCGGCCACTGAGCAACGGAAACAGGAGCGGGCAATGCCGTACGCCTTTCCAGGTTAGGATCATTTACGACAAGAGTGGCCAGGACGGAGGCTGGGAGATCCATATAAGGCCAAATGTTGGTGTTGATTGAGTAGGTTGTGGTTGTGGCGTTTTCGAACCGTCGTACACGCGCAGCAGCTGGCACAGTAACAGTTGTGGTAACAGTATCCACCACTGTGGTTGGTCGGTAAGATGTAATAGTAGTAGGGATTGTGACTGCATCGGGCGTTGAGTTGACAATGGTCTCGACAGTGGTGACGGTAGCAGTGGTCATGGTGGTCACCGTCGATACTGTGCTAGTTGGTGCGACGTAGCCGATGTAGGATGAGCAGAATGCAGCATTCTCTGGTTGTTCCAAGTATGAAATGTCAGAAGGGCAGATGGGTTTGCCGGGATCAGCATCATTCGAGTAGATTGCTGAATTCGCAATGGTGTAATGATCGTTACCGCGCCATTGGCCTTCATTAGAGACGATTTCTGGCGTATTTGCCCAAGTAGTGTTGTACATGGAACATATCTGAGCTTGCGGCACTCCGTTCTTCATGAGAATGTATGTGTTGAAAAACCGGCAGATGCTCCTGGAATTGAGATGGTCGATGTTGTACTGGGTTTCGGCCTCGCAAGCAGCAGCGCAGCGGGCTGGATCAAAAGGAGCACCATCGCTGAATTCCTTGTAGGTAATATAAGTGTCGCGGCCGTTGCAGTCTGAGGGTGCGTTGACGGCCTTGTTGCCAACGAAGGTACCAGTGTACCCGGGGACGGATTCAGCAGACCCGGGAACTGAAGCGGCCGATGGGTTACGAACGTAACCGTTAGAGCCAGCGATCACGACATGAAAGTCGTTACGCCACTGACCGTCGTTGGTAGCAGTTTCCGGGGTGATGACTGTGCCCCACAGAACACACTTGATGACTGTTGTTGATGTAGGGTTAGGGCACGTTGTAGCAGGAACCTTGGCTGGATCACGCTCGAACAGGATGTTGAAAGAAAGACACCCTTCGGTAGTCGAACACTTGGAAGCACAAGTCTCAGTATCGTAGCTGGGCAGAGAAAAGTATCCCATGTAAGCCTAATCCAAGCTCGTCAGATATTTTCCACAGAAACAAAGACTTGACGTCTTGCGAGACTGACCGATGTTTGCGAAGATGCGTGTTTGTTCTGGAAAACGCTCACGTATCCATCCGGGGTTTTTGCACCATTGGCAGCGTCTGAGAGCTCAGAGGAAGCTAGAAATTGCTCGGGAGTGTCTGGCGAAGGCACCGGACCCGACCCAAGTGCCTGATCAGAGCAGTCCCAGTCGCGCTTTTTCAAAGAATCCGCAGCAGAGGAGGGCGTCGTAGGAGATGTTATGATATCACTCAAGGCTCCTTCTCCCATAGGGATAGTGACCGGAGGAGGTACCTCATTGGGCTCCACTACGGCACTCAGATCTATGCGTTGAGGGATCGGAGTCGCTGCTGCGAGCGATATGATCGCGAGGAGTCCAACTGGTTTCCTCATTGTGGACGTTGAAAGGTATGAGATAAATCAGTATGATTGAAGTATAACTTCTCGCAAGCAGCGAATCGATGCTGTGGGTTGCGAGTGAGCACTGGTTGTCTTCATGCACAAGAGAGCGGAGGCACTTTATATGCAGTGACATCTGGACAGTGTCTCAGCTGATCTAGATAATTGCACCTTTTCTTCAGAAACACCACAACACTTCCGGCGTGTGGCTTTTTGATGCCAAGAGCTGAGGAAGGGCAATGAGAATTTTGGCTGCCAGCCGGCGGGCTAGACATAGCAGGCTAACTCGATCTAGACACGGATGTTAGAAGCAGCTCATGAAATGTTATAGACCCAGCATCTAGGCTTTACGGGTGAACTTTTGGGGATCATGTGCCTGATACGCCATTTAGTCACTAGTATAGTGTACTCTTTACCCCGGACTAGCACAGACCAATCTTTGTCCAGACCCTTATTCTGGAAATATTTTAGTCTAGATTCAGCGGAGTCGCCTAGCTTCCAACCGAATCGAGGTTAGTACTTCGAAGCTCCATCGTAATACAAGCCTTGCCGATATGCTTGTTCCCATCTTGGGAAGACCTTGGAGTACAACTTTTTTTTATCAACCCGGGGCAACAGGAGAGAAGATCGAAAGCGGAAGATATACGATCTTTAGCATCACGATCGACACAGGTCTTTGAATAGGGATCTCGATGCAACATAGGCCTTTGATGGAAACGGGGCTCGTGGTGGAAATGGACCCATGCTTGAATTCGAGACGATTCTTGGCTCAAGGGAATCAAACTACTAGAGAAGATTGCAGAGTGACATGGGGTAGATCAACAGCGAATTGGGAAGACATGTAGATATATGGCTTGGATTGAGAAGAAAGAGGCGTGGACCAATTGCAGCTTGGTCTAACCCCGACTTTCAGTGGATGAGACATCAGACGCAACATGAGAATCAGGTTTAGAAAATCATGGTCAGGCGCTGTTCCCTGTGGTCATCTGCGATGACTGCTCAATGTAGTGTTTGTAGCATACCAAAGAGTTTGCTGGCAAAGCGCGCTCGCTCAAAATTCACGTTGGTTTCGAAACAACACAAGTGGTTATCGTCATATATTAGCAACTTAATCTATAGAAGCTCTAAGATGGACCTGATAGGGCGCTGAAGAGCCCATTATATGGTGTTCAAACTAAGATCGTCCAAGAAAAGGTCGCCATAGCCATAGCCGGTTGAACCATTGGGGACACATGTAAATGAGAACGAGAGAGTTCCCTCACTCGAGGAGGGCTTCACTGGAGTTGTGGTTATTGGGGTACTCCAGGTACTCTGCTCAAATAGGGCGCCGGCCGTAAGGGCCGCGGAGTAGATAGTGACTTCGCCCAAAGTCACAGATAGGGTGCAGGTACCGCTTGGGGCCGCGTACCAAAGACGCGTGTAGAATGTCAGGGCATACGATTTGGTTGTGTCAAGACCTGTCAGCGATTGCGACAGTACTGGAGTATGATTGGACAAGTCGCTGTAAGAGTACATGTACCTGTGGGTTTCTGTCAGCGTGATATACACAGGAATGGGGGGTGGGGCTATACTCACGCGCAGGATGATCCGCTGCGTGCATAATAATCGCCTTGGAGGCCGTAAATGTAGCTGCCACCTGTGTTCGACCAACTGCTCAACGTATAACCATCAGATTTGATGGACTGGAAGCCAGGGTCTGTTAAGATATTGGAGCCAGGGCTAGATGAACCGGGAATGACACCAGTACTAGGGTTAGTGATTTCGTAAGAGGCAGCGTTGGTTACCTCGTACTTGTCGTCGCCGTCATAGTAGCCAGTGTTGGTGGCGTAGCTGGAGTCCCAGGAGCGTGTGTAGAGGGCACAGTAGGTGCCGAGGGGAACGCCATTCCGGGTGAGGATGTACGTGGTGAAGAAGTTGCAAGGCTTGTACTTGCCATTTGAGTCGGGATGGGCCATGTCGTATTCTGTTTGAGCCTCGCATGCAGCGCCGCAAAGAGCAGGGTCGAAGGGGTTGTCGTTGAAAAGACGCATACCGTTGTAAGTATCGTAGCCATTGTCAAGGGGTGCATTGATGGCTGCTGGGAGGCTTGTTGGGGTGTTGAAGTCCTTGACACTGGGTAGACCCTTGTTGGTCTTGCTATAGCCATTGCTACCGGCAATGACGACTTGGAAATCTTGACGCCACTGACCAGTATTGGTAGCAGCCTTGACTGCAACTGGATATCCATAGATGGCACACTTGATGTTGTTGGTGGAAGGGGGGTTGGGGCAGTCGGGTCCAGGCTCAAGCGATGGGTCGCGCTCGAAGTAGATGTTGAAGCCTCGGCAGTACTTCTCGCTGTCACAGAAATCGGCACAGCCCTGAACATCGTAGGTGTCGTAAGTCTTGTAGGTCAAGTAGCCAATTTGCTGGGAGCTTCCACTCTGATTTACGAAGGACCGCTCGTAGCCAGACGGAGTAACAGCGTCAAGGGCAGTGTTGCTCAACTCGGAAGACGAGGAAAATTGGGCAGCAGTGTCGGGTGAAACCGCGGGACCCTTGCTTGGAAAGGTCAACTGGAATGGTCTGTACCGTTTTTGTGAGATGCTTACCCAAGAGGCTGCGGATCACAAGCGTTACGCTTGGTGATGCGAGCAGCACGCTTCTCAATGGCACCGTGAAGCTTGACGACAGCAGCGGCAGCAGAAGCGGCGGCAACGGGGTTGTAGGTGCTCGAGGCAGGTGCTGTCGCCTTGACGTCGGGACCCAGGGCCGTGGGAGTGGGAACCGCCAAGACAGCATCGATGTTGATGTTCTGGGGAAGAGCGGCGGCAAGGCCAAGAAGGCCAGAGGCAGCGAAGGAGTAACGCATCTTGAATTAATCGGCTCTGGAAGCTTGTGGGTGTGAAGAGCGAGCTGCTGTGATGGCTGGTCCGTAGGCGATGATGGCATTTATATATCTGCTCTGGCCGCTCCGTTGCGGACTGAGTAGGGGATGGCATGGCTTGGTCGAGTCGTGAGTGCATGCCTGGGCGGTCGAGGCTGGCGAGCTCAGGTTCAGCGACATGGCATGAGGCTTGCTGAGTTTGGCCAAATTGGTGATGAGCGCGCCATGGTGGCGGCGAGCTGAGGGTACGTTGGACTAGTCGTACCAAGTAGTAAAGGTAAAAACGCGGAGATGGCGAAGGCAGGCCCACGGCACCGGGGGAAGCGAAGCCATGCCACACACGTGGGCCTGGGCGGAGTGAAAAAGGTCGAGGTGGTTGAAGTCCAGGCTGTCGAGGCTCGCAGTAAAGGCAAGCCATGCATGTGCTAGCGCCGATTGAGTCGGTGCCTTGCATACAAAGCTCCGGCCTTGGCACGCTAGTCCCGAGGTGAGGCTGCATGCGGCTAGTGCATGGTCCGATCTGCTTCGCCAACAGCAATGGGCGTTGCAAGCGAGCCAAGTGGCCAGGCGCTATTGTGCAACGCGGGACGCCTGGCGACCACACCGCTGGGTCATGGGCACTGCGAAGTACATAGTACTTGCACGAAGTATCAGCCTCAGAGGGCGCTGGGTTAGCGGAGACTAATTCTATCCATCAATAACCTCGCCAAGGCAGTAAACATTGTGCTTTCCCATGCCAAGACGTACGAGTCTTTTCTTTCATTCGGTCAGGTAGGGGGGAAGCACGTCCCCCAACTCATTCACGTAGCATAGCTTTCCCTCGCCTATCGACATTCACACATGTTGGATTGGTATTCGAGCATGCATGTACTGGTATTCCAGCATGCATGTACTGGAAAGCTATGGTGCGGGGTGTTCTAGTAGGCGTTGGTCTGGGCTCAGCCAAGGGACAAGGCACTCTGACAAGGGCCTGATATGTATCGTATTCGATTGGGACCATACATGACAGCTCGCCCATTCGATAGCAACATGGAATGTCGAAGCTTTCCGTGCAGGAGAGCTTACTGAACCATAGTGTATGCGAATCTTCCAAAAACACGTATTGATTCCTGGTAGTGAGTGGACTCTTATCAGTCCGTTACTAGGTATTAACATCCAAGGTGGGGATCACGTAGCTGTAGTAACTAAATCTCCATAACGGAATTCTGCCATAGCAGGGAAACTAGGTCTGTGACGAGCTGCACCTGAATTTCTGGTAGATGTCAGAACAGAGAAGATCACATGACCTGTTCGCACGTGATGCGATCCTCTTCCGAACAAGCCATGGACTGAACACTGCGAAACAGGACGATTGAACAATGCACGATTTCTAATCATCTTCTTCACCGGGAAGCCAGGGACTGAGAGTGGCCTGCCATTCCAAGCAATATCGTGTGATTGGTCTACACAAAGTCGTCTCGGGTTGTCCCGTGCTTATGCGTAGCCAAAACGTCATGGCGGCCATGGCCAAAATTTGGGCGGCGGCGGCGAAAGTGGCGGCGGAGTCTGAGCACAGCGTAACAAGCACATACACCTAGACACCATTTCTGCATATCTTGAGTCGTCTCGATCCCGGCATACCTTTTCTTTTTGTAGACTTGCAAAGAGTTCCAACTAGATAATACCGCATCATGACGAGCCACGAGCAGTACATACTGCGCGTCACTGCAGGCGCAACATACGACGTCTCCAAGCAGCAGCCGGTGCCTGTAAACAGTGAAAAGCCCGTCGACATATCCTCTGACCTCATCGATGCTAGACTTCACATGCGCATCAAGGACTATCGCGGTACGCTTACCTACCCCTCGTACCCCGCCAACACGACCACCACAGCGCAGCATTGACTGACAGTCACAAGGTCTACCCGAAGGTTCTCCAGCAACATCACCGTACTTTTCCACGCCCCAACATCCCTACGATCGCTACTCGATATCCTTTTCTTTTACTCCCAAGCAAGACATTGCCGGTGACAAGCTCGTCTTTGGAAATGACTTTGACCATCCCATCCGCGACCGGCTGCCGCCCTTGTTCGACAAGGCGTTTGGAATCGTCAAGTGGTGGATCGACCCTGGCCTAGACGGTGATGTCTACGCCGACGAGCCATATCTCTATGGCCCGCTGCTGTCGTCCATCAATGTCTTGCGCATTGGCAGTAAGAAAAGCGAGGACAAGGCTAGCCAAGACCATGTCACGGGAGAGGCCCAAACTGAGGGTGATGTCGAGGTCAGCGGCTCAGATGGTGAAGCCATTGTATACGAAGAGGGCGCAGACGGGGATGGAGCCCAACTAAGGAAAGAGAAGGGAGTACCTGACAGGCCGGCCGCGCGGCAAAAGTTCTTCCTGACTGAACAGAATCGCAAGGACTTCATCTTTGAGGCAGGTCGCGAGTACAAGTGTGACTTCTTCAATCCTTACCTCGACTTTAACGAGTTTGCGCTCAAGATTGGTTATGGACTCCCTAACATCTCCATGATTCGACATTGGGATGGCCAACCATTGCGGTACGTATACTTTTCCAATTGTTTGCTGTCTGCCTTTGCACATAATCGAAATATTTTCTTTCTTTGGATGGGGATGCGGAGCTGACTCGAACATTCACTAATCAGTTCGCACACGCTTAGATATGTGCTCAAAAACCGCGAGACCAATCAAGAACTCTTCGTCGTCGTCATCGAATTGGTGCCCACCGACGAAGCAAAGAAGGAGGGCGTCGAAGATGCAAAGGAGAAATTCGAAGAGGTCCATAGAAATGACAAGGGAAAAGACGGCAAAGAGAACGACCTAGACTAGGACATGTGTGAAGTACGATGCATAGGATAGGCTTGGGAGTGTGTGCATCAGCGCGGCGTTATGGTACAAGGTTGTATAATATACACGGATATGGCGGGGTATAATAATACTACTAGGGGCGGTTTCTAATACTTGGATATGTTGTCTGGATGGGATAGGTCTTGGAGTATCCCATGGTACCTATTGATGCTTCACGTGATGAGACTGGCGCGCTCCACGGGAGCGCTCAGGCCTCCGACCTTCGGCCTGCCGCCACGTCCAAAATTACCATACGTGCAGCCCTCGACTTTTGCGTCACAGCTTCAAAAAAAAATGGCCGCACGTACACTGAGGATAGGTAAGAAAACCCCTGCCCAACACACTGACTTGGAGGCTTGCTTGTCGCACTCAATTGGTGTTCCTGTCCACTGACCCACCACAGGCCTCATTCCAGGTGACGGCATTGGCCGCGAAGTCATCCCCGCCGGTCGCCGCATCCTCGAGGCCCTTCCCTCGTCACTGGGGCTCAAATTCTCCTTCTCACATCATGAGGCGGGCTGGGAGACCTTCCAGAAGACAGGCGCCGCGCTTCCCGACAAGACGGTCGAAGCCCTCAAGTCGGACTGTGATGGTGCCCTCTTTGGTGCTGTCAGCTCTCCTACCGTCCAGACAAAGGGATACTCCAGCCCCATTGTGGCCCTGAGGAAGAAGATGAAGCTGTACGCAAACGTGCGTCCGGTCAAGAGTGTCAAGGGCGGCCTGCGTGACGTGGACCTCGTCATTGTGCGCGAGAACACCGAGGATCTCTACGTCAAGGAAGAGAAGACGTACAATGCGCCCGATGGCTCCAAAATCGCTGAAGCTATCAAGCGTATCTCCGAGACTGCCTCGTTCAACATTGCCGCCATGGCCGGCGACATTGCCCTGCGACGGCAACGAGTGCGCGACGCTGGCGGCAACTCGATCCACACGCGGCCCCTCGTCACAATCACCCACAAGTCCAATGTCCTCTCGCAAACCGACGGCCTTTTCCGCGAGACTTCGCGCCGCGCGCTGCAAGATCAAAAGTACCAGATGGTCAATGTTGAGGAGCAGATTGTCGACTCTATGGTCTACAAGCTCTTCCGTCAACCGCAAGACTACGACGTCATTGTCGCGCCCAACCTCTACGGCGACATTCTTTCCGACGGCGCTGCTGCCCTGGTTGGCTCCCTCGGTCTTGTTCCCTCTGCCAACGTCGGCAAGGACTTTGTCATCGGCGAGCCCTGCCACGGCTCAGCTCCCGACATTGAGGGTCAGGGCATTGCAAACCCGATCGCTACCATCCGATCCACGGCACTTATGCTCGAGTTTATCGGGGAAGAGGAGGCAGCCGCCAAAATCTACCAAGCAGTCGATGCCAACCTGGAGGAGGCTAAGTTGTTGAGCCCGGATATGGGTGGCAAGGCTAAGACAGATGAGATTATCGAGGATATTTGCAAGAGATTGTAAGCAAACTCGAAAAGACTGTCGACGTGCATTTTGAAAATCTAGGATAAAATGATAGGCTCTATACAATCTTACAGACAACGACAGGGTTGATACATTGTTCCTGTATGGTTTCACGAAACCGTGCGCAGCGGCCATCTCAGAGCACAATTGTCGCATCTTGGAGCTTGTTGCTGACTGTGATGCTTGAAACCCCTTTCTCTACGCGAAGCGCACTTGCATTCATTCTCTCGTACTGCATTCCCGTCTTGGAATGGGTTTCATACTCCCTTGTTCATTCCAGGCCACGCGCTGGAATTGTTTCCGAATACGATCATTCTTGGCAGAGTGTGCTCCATCTAGACCTCTACACCGCTGCTCCGGGTCAACGGCTATGCTCCCGTCATTCACTAGTAAGGTATCACCTCTGGAGGTAACTCGTATCCAGATATTCGTTTTATATACTCCGTAGAAACCATTGGATAGCATAGCAAAGACTCGTCTTCTTTTAGATCTGTGCTGGGCCCATTCACACTCACCGGCGACTGTCCGATTAGCACTCACGTCGCATCTTTACGAATCAGGTATATTACTCGGCACTAGTCGATACGAGTGCAAAGGATAATCATTGATCATAGTTGGACACGGCGTTTCACTAATACGGCGAAGTAGTCTAAGGGCCTGTTCGGTGTC
>JAODYC010000128.1:0-40230 GCA_026262405.1 Curvularia hawaiiensis | reverse complement strand
CAGCGAAACTGGAGTGCCATCGAACAGGCCCTAATTATCTATATAATACGCCGCAACCAAGTTGCAATTAGGTATCCAGAAACAAACCATTAAGACTCACACTGTTCATCCTCCGCATTCACCATCCTCTTACTCCATTGATTCTTAGTGCTCGCTCAGCTTCTTCTTGCCCGAAAATGCGCGCGTCCAGTCTCATCATTCTCTTCGCTCCGCTCGCCATGGGCACAATCTGGAATATGTCTGGCACCTGCCACAACTCAGTCTGCGACGCCGACCCAAAATATGTCGATCCAAACACACAATGCGGGGGAGCTCCGGGAAGGTTTGCTGGCGACGGAAAGGATGGGCGTTCGTCGTGTTGGCCCGACTATACCAAGTGTACCTATGTCTGGGAGTGCTGAGATGCCTCGTGTTCTGATTGAGACGGGGGGAATATGGCGGGGATTTCTGGATTTGGATCTTCTTGTTGCTAATGCAATTGATTTATTCGTCCATATTGATCAAGGGAATAACAGAGATTGCCATCGTCGTATCATTATGTGTGCTTGCGTAATGTGCCACCTATCATATAACATGGTCAGTTTCACGGTCAGCCAACAAATCATTCAGCTGAATTGTAGTATCAATGTTTGAAACAGGGTACGTGGGCCCTTGCCTCTCGAATCGAGTCCGGAATGCTTGTACCTAAGTAGCAGAGCCGTTACTTTCCAACCACACTGCGACAAGCACGTGCCATTACCGTTGACGCCTGAGGAGCGCATCTTCCACCCAAGTATTCATTATCAATCACAAATTGAGCTTCTTTGTTTTTCCTTACTCAATCTATCAGCATGTAACCCCCTCCCACCAGCCTCACGAATCCTGTGCTGCGGCATTTTCCCCTTTTTGCGGGAATTCCTTCATCTCGGGAATCGCTTAGGTAATAGAATACTGTGCCGTCAAAAACAAACCTCCCCTCTTGCTTGTACCTCTCGCCAGTTTGTCTTACGGTGTGAGCAATCTCTTCCCAAAAGTGCAGGTTGCAATTCGTCAGCAGCATTGAGGTAATTACTTTGAAGATGGCGCACGTGGTGGCAGCCGCAATTACGGTAAGTCACCCAAGCGACAAGTACATAAATTACCAGTAGTCGCAGTGCTGTCGACAATATCGGGACTTTTGCAAAATTCAAACTAGCCGTTGTTCGCACACTTGCACTGCTCGCTCTCTGTCTCAAGCCTCACAACGACATTCAATTCTACCGATCAAATCTCGGACCTGCATTCATCTTCCAGCCCTTGCCAAATTCTAAATGTCTAGTTCGCCCATACAAAACCCTTTCAACCCTCAAAAGATGACGAGCGTTAAGGAAAACCTCGTGTGCGCTGCCTTCAACGCTCTATGTTTCTTCGTCATGTATCGCATCTTCAGTGCGCAGGTCGAAATGCTGGAGACAAAGATGGAAGAGTGGAGGCGCGAAATGAAGGATTTGAAAAGGGATATTAGCAGGCAGCTGGCAGTCGTACACTATGGCAGGGGCGGAAGCTTGGAGGGTGTGGAGTGTGTTGAAGCTGTAGAACGAAGGGGAGTGATGAGAGATAGATGGAATGGCGAGGGCATGTGAAACAAACATAAAGTATAATTGAGTCTTCGCCAACAGCATCCTTTCTCGGGTTCACAATGGCTGGGAATTCGAGTTGTGTGATTTTTGATCGCAGTTGCTTGTCTCTTCAAAGCAAATGAGTTCTTCTCAATAACACTTTCTTCGCAACCGTACCCACCAGACTGAGCTGTTTCAATACATCCCTCTATCATGCGCATCTGCCGCTGTTGACCCATGTTTGCAAACGCGTTGCTCCTAGAAATTGCGGTTTGCCTAGATGCTACTTCTTCAGCAAGACGGCTGCATACAAACAATCTTCCACAGCACGGAAATTAGACACTTTCAAAGACTTGATCCAGAAGTGGATTTCTAGCCCCGCATATGCTGGTCATTCATGATACGCCACGATTAAGCATACTTGTGCTCTTGAATAGAGTCAAACGAACCCGCTGCAAAAAAGAGTTTCGATCAGCAGTTTGAGACGGAGGAGATGTGTCGTCGCTGGATTTGGGATGATGTTCACCATTGCTGGAGGAACGAGCTGCATTTTGGCTGTGACTGGAGGATGGATCATCCGCCGCTCGAATGGCACCACCAAAGGAACCCGACTCGAAAACGTGCGTAATTCAAGCACCTTGCTTCATTGGAAACGATATGTCAAAACAGATGGAACAAGCTGTGAAGTGATTCTCGTCTTCTCAGTGAAGCGTTCATGGTGGTGGATCCTCCACCAGCGCTTGCGGGTCGTCCCGCCCTCCGATGCTGCGTTTACAATAATCTTCCATATATGAATAGCGGTGAATGGAAGGCACCAGATAAACCAGAAGATAGCATTCTATAGTGCTATCACTACCAGACGTGGCGGAGCTGCGTGATGTGTTGCAAGCGCGCATTAAATGGTAGTCGAGAAAGCCGGATTGATAAGGACTGTGTTCGTGCACAAAGATAAGACGTTGCGATAAGAGAGGCCCGGAGTCATTGAGAGTGTCGTTGCCAGATGGATAGACAACAGCCATGCATTTGAGGAATTCCTGGTAAATCTTGGCCAGCTCGGTCGCGACAGCAAAGGGAAATTCGTACTTGAAGCGACTGTCTTCTTCCCCTGGAATGTTGCATGATGTTCATGAGTGGAGAACCTGTAAATCTCGAATCAGCCTCTGGGATGGATGTGTTGCAACTCAGCGTTCTCCGTGATCATGACTCGCGCAATCTTTCAACTTCAAGTTACAGCGTATACACTCAACGTTCAGGCAGCAGCCATGGCTACGGAGCGTCTGCTTTAGGATTTCAGCGCTTTTCCTCGGTTCATATCCGACGTAGCCATTCGAAAGCGCACTCGGTTGATGGAGGCTTGGCTGTAGTTGATATAGCGCCAAGCCACAGTGGCATCGGATAAAAACTCCCGTGACCAGCTTACTACCCTGCCAGGGACCGCCATAGCGCCCGGGACTCAAGCCGGCTAGGCGAATGAGAATCAACGACCGGCCCGGGCATACCAAGATAAGCTGGAAGAGCTGTGGGCTGGCTAACCTGCCCTGCTGCTCGAAGCAGTGTCGCCGGCACCGGCGCCCCGCTACCACTACTGGCAGACTATATATCAAGAATACACTGGATGCAAAGAGCAGACATATCCTCACAGCCCTTCTTCACGGTGCCGCTACTTGGTCTCCCTTTCCAACCGATACCCACAATGTCCCCCCAGAAGCATGTCGTCTTCGACGTCGTCGGCACGTGCGTCTCGTTCGACGCGTTCTACGAGCGCATTGACGCTGTCATAGGGCCTAAGCTGCGCGAGCACACCATTTCCCCACAACACTTTGGCCATACTTGGCAAGTTACGGCAGAGCTGGAATATACTTTCCTAGCGATCCAGGGCGGCTACAAGCCCTACAAGAGCATCCTCCGCTGCCTCTTCTACCGCACACTTTATCTCTGTGGTGTACCCAATCCCCGGACCGTGTTTACAGACGACCAGCTAGAGCAGTGTATGGACGGCTTCCATGCGCTCAAGGTCCGGCCAGACTGCGCAGAAGCACTCCAGATCTTGCGCGACAATGGCTTTACTGTTTGGTGCTTTACTGCAGGCGACGTGCAGCGCGTCCGAGGCTACTTTGAGCGCGCAAATATCGACATGCCACTCGAAAACTTTGTTAGCTGTGATTCTGCTGGTCTCGCCAAGCCAGCACCGGAAGCTTACCGCGTTATCTGGGATCGTCTAGGGGCGAACGATGTTAAGTGGTTTGCCGCCGCGCATACGTGGGACGTGACTTCCGCCACTAAAGTTGGGTTCCGGGGTGCGTGGAGCGCTGTGCTGGAGAAAGAGCATTGCTTGGATGTGTATAGCGATTGCAAGTTAGAGGTTATTGAGGATTCCTTGGTCGATATGGTTAAGGCCATTGTGGCAAAGTCATGATAAAATTAAATTAAATGATACCAAGTAACAAGTATTAGAGTCCATATTGAATGGATATCAGTCTGGGGAGGACAAGGTCATCCGTGCTGCCATGGTTGACAATCGGCCCTAGCTGTCTTCAATAGGACAGTAAGGCATCGACAATTGGGAGTTCGTTGGAATCAAAATCGAAATACGACATGAAGGCTTCGCAATCTGGCAGTTCTAGCAGTTCGCCATGTCTTGCGTCGAGCGGATAACCTGTGAAGTCATACTAGGATCCACGTTCAGAACCGTCAGTGCTAGTAGAGCCTTGCCCCTCTGCTGCCGGTGACAGGGCACTCAGTCACCCCAAAAAAGCCACGTGTCATGCGACGGCCAGTAACATACTCCTTATAATCGGACCGAGTTGTGGGTGCGGCCGTCTTTCCATTCGAGCACCAAATTCATGGCTCGGTATGATCTCTGACGGCTTTTAATGATTGGACCAGTTCTCGACCAGAACTAACACTGTAGTCAGTGATAGCTTGAAACAGTATCAGCAAGACATAGTTCATTCCAATAATGTCTTTCAGGTGGGATGAAGCCCACTAGTAAACCCTGTGCTGATTCCAGCGTTCAAGAAAGTGGCTTTGTCGAAGTTTGACGAAATTCATCTCGCGCTCCTCTTGCCTATTCCATGACATCGATACCAGATTGAATGAGACCTTTGCTGTGATCCAATCGATGCCCGCGAGACCTCAATTCAGCCATGCAGCCCACAAAAGTCTTATTGGCTTTGGGATTGTTATGCGGTCATCACGTACGTATACCAAGTTCAACTGTTCCCCATTGTAAAGACATTGTATTGATCTATCCCCGTATTTAGACGAGGTTCATAACCACCAAAATAGTCTAGAGAGATACAAGGATACTTATTTGCCTTCGAAACAGTCACCAGAAGCGACTTTATGCTGGTCGGTATCTTCTTGCACTGTTGGTGCAAGGTCTTCAGGTCTCCTGGGCATCCTGGTGATCAACACAGACAAACTGGGTATCGTGAGGACCAATAATGCGATGTTTAGATAAAGCGGAATGACGTGGTTGATGTTGTTTGCTGAACTGAGTCCATAAGAAACTGCTTGTCCTGCAGTCTCGAATGCACGGAATACGCCGCCAGATCGTGAAGCAACTCCAACATCGGTGGAGAGTGTACTTAAGATCCAGTATAAGGTAAGCTGAGTCCAGTAGCCTGAAACAAAGGTAATAAGATAAGGGATATAGGCTTGGGCCCATTTGTGGGAATGCCTGGCGGAGTTAGTCTTGGTTGCTCTCTACCGATTGCAAAGCGCCTACAGTTTGTAATCCAAAAACACCTTTCCCGGGAGAAAAGAATATTGAATGGCCACCCAAACGAGGCAGCCAGTTTGTAGAAACCCCCATACTGCCATTGCGGTCCAGGCACGGTGCCGTTGCGACCACCGAGACGTGTCAAGCAGCTTGCCAAATAGCACTACTGACGGAATAGTGATAGTCGCTTTTTAGATTAATATATGCATCCACCAGCGGATTGAGTCTACTTACGGACTAATAGGGACGAAAGGGCACGGGCGCGGACTGAAAAATGGAGCGAGAGATAAGTGCCCATGGTCCCACCGTAGAAGAAGGAATAGAAGGAAGGAAAAAACATGAGCCAGGTCTAGCACGGGGTTAGTTTGTTACTATCAATCAAAAATGGTTTCACCTACCGTGCCTTCCCTCAGATAATCCCCTAGTGCAAGAAATTCGTCCTTCCATGAGGCCTCAACAGACATATTGACTTTGCTGCCGTCCCTGCGGCGGACTTTTGGAGTTGGAGACAACAAGAGAGCCCAAATGAATCCAGTGCATTCTGCCAATCATTAGCATGCCGAATATGAGTCGAGGTCATTTCACAAGTACCGAAAGCAACGAAAATCAGGTACGTTGCCCAAATGATGCCTCCACCCTTGGACTCGCTATGGTTTGTCGAGAAGTTGATCGCACCGCCAATCACACTGCCAGAGTTTCGCATCGCGGACCAGATACCTATAGATACTCAGCACTCATTCTAAGTTTTCGTCCATTCTGTTCATGTTTACCCAAATAAAATCCTCGGTCTTCTGGCTTTGGATACGACAGCATAGCCGTTGTCTCGCCTACGTACAGGAACCCATTTCCCACTCCCCTAATGGCCTTCTCGAATTAGTGGAGTCTATCACTGATTTAATGTTTTTCACATACGTTGGCTGCTAGAAGGTACGGCGCATTGCCAAATCTAGCGTTTACATAGTACGCAGATCCATGAAAAGGCATACTTAGGGCAGCAATTAAGCAAGCCCATTTGATACCAATTCTGTTGATGATCGGTCCGCCAACGATGGTACACAGAAAGCTAGTAACGTAGTTTAGCGAGTTGGCTAGATTCGCAAGCCACGGCGTAGCCAGCCCACCACCGCCTAAGTTGGTTATAGCGTCTGACATGGCAGGTCCAACGAGTGATAGCCTGTGTGGTGGTCAATGGATTGTTCGTAAATTTAAGAGTGCAACTTACGTTCCAAACAAGATCATCTGAAACAAGACGCTCCGAAAGAACGTGCGGGGCGTATAAGAGTGGCGTTCTTGGACAGAACCGACTGCGATCTGGACTTGATTATCGTCCATGGTCTTGCTCAACTCCACATCATCTTTGGATGGATGAGAAGAAGCCATGGCCTCTTTCTGGACGTGAAAGAAGAAAAGTAGGTACACCAGACTTGTATTTGAAATGAACGCAGTTGTCACGGTTCGGGAGCGGCGCTGGTATGGTGCAATCCTTCACCTGCTATCTGCTGAAGGTGGAAAGGAGAGAGAGGGAGGCACCCCCTAGGTATACTCAATGCCACGTGACGGTAGTTGTGACCATGTTTTGTGGGGTACCCTGCAATCAGCCCCCCCAGATAAGGCACCCACCGGTCCGGTCTTTAGCTAGTGCGTATCTATCTCCACACCCCAGATAAGTCATTCATCGGCCCGGGCTCACGGGCCCAATATTTGGACCGCACGACTCCACAATAACGGCTTGCTGAGCTGATAGTGAGCATGAACAATAGACTGATAGCGGCAATGTGATAGTCTTATCACCATTCTGCGTAGCCCCTATCTTCACTGTCACTTCGCCACCAGAACAGCACACGAGAGAGTCTCTGGTAGATCTGGACATTGCCAAAAGCAAGAGTGCGAGCGATAACTTGACTGCGAAACAGCAAAGAAGCTACTGTAAACACGATACTATGGGTTTTGGAAGCGGACATGGCTAGAGAAGAAACGAGCAACATGGTAATGCAATCTTTCTGGTTGGTTGGAAACATCAACCCCTGTTCAGCCTCAGTTATCAAGGAGCAAGTTTTTAAGGGGCTAGTCGATCCTTGCATCTCTCCACACCCCAAAATGGGGTAGGTATGCCGCACGCCAAGAAGAGCCACAGCATCATACTCGTGATGCTCCGTGCTTAGGTTTTGTACTGCTCTACTCAACTCTATGATCCCGTAGGTGGGGTATCGTCGCATGCTGCCGGTGGTCGGTTACAAAAGTCCCGATGGTACCGAGGCTCATTCGTCCAATGCCATTTGAGGGTTCATAGTCTCATACGCTTTAGAAGTACGCCATTTCCCATGTTCGTCTTCAACGAAACTGTCACAGAGCTTACAGTTCAGATCTCTGATGCATGAGGGCTTATCAGTATGTAGTTATAGGAAAGTATTCTGAGGAAATGTCAAGTGACAGTTTGATAATCGTTTCTTATCTTACGTAAGAATGGGATGGGCATGATCTTCTAGACTACATTGAGTACATATAGATTATACAAAATGGTACACGATGACGCCGACTTGCTTACAGGGAGTTTCAAGACGCACGCTTCGCCTTTTTGCTGTCCCGTCCCCCATTCGTATCCTCATGTGCGGTGTTTTCATCGGCATGTACCAAAGCTAGTGCCTCCTGCAACAACCGCTTTTCACCCAACCTCACCTCGACAGCCATGCGATGCCTTTTACCCAAGTCGTCCCTACTTAGAAGCGCTTCATCATGCTCACTTGACGTGGGGTACTGTGCTAGTCTAGCCTTTAAGGCCTTCTCTACGACGGTGTTGTAGACGGAATCGATACGCTTTCTTTTAGAATCGCGCTTTTTGAGAACTTTCATAAAGATTTTGAGCTGTTCTTCAAGCTCTGGAGATATCTCACGAAGCACTGCCGGCTGATTAAAGGTGCCATAAGATGATGGCTCACCTGAGTCGCGTTCAATGACGAAGAATTCCTCAAGTTCAGCATCCATTTTTGTTTCCATCTCACCCTTGAGATAAGTTAGCTAGCGTGTCTTTTGATATGAGCAAAGAAGACGACGGCACCTACCTCGATCTCCGAAATAACTTCCTGCGACAGTTTGAGTTCTTCGGCGAGGACTGAGCGAACAAGAGTCCAGGGCAGTTCAGTGATATCATATCGTTGATGTTCAGGTGTCACATAACCGTATCGTCGAAGCAGCTCAGACGAAGGCAAAGGTCCGTAATAGTTCAATATCTCGGACCCTGCAGGGATACTCTCGGGAAGCGAAGTGACTTGAAGTTGGTCACCATGATGAACGTGGGCCTAAAACTCATCTCATTAGCACGCGACACGACCAAGCGATTGAGTATCTTACATTGAATTCCGCGTTCGCGTTGAGCATGTCCGCCATGGGCACCATACCCATAAGGGTCTTGCCTTCTCGGTCCTCAACCCAACCATCTTCCTCGTCTTCTGACTGGTCACCTTCATTCTCCAGATCAAATGCGTATGCCATAATGGTGCTGCCCATGCGATGTGCGAGTGCGAGCAGCTCTTCCTCGTTCAGTCGAGGAGCGCCATCAGGATAGAAAATGTCTGGATGCTTGGTAATAATGGGTAGGATGCGTGATCGCAGCATGGAGTCACTCTCTTTCTTTCCAATCTTTTCCGTCGTCAAAGAGGTACCCTCAAGTTCCTTGAGTTCCATCTCGGACCAAAATATTGGTGTTTCGAACGTATGTGGCAGTACGTCGAGATATGGCTTCCAACGTGAGCTCTCACCCTGTAAGTACTCGTACAACATGACGAGGATAAGTGAGCCCCACGAATCTAAAGGTTCAGCATCATCCCCATCGTCTTTCTCATCTGTGGTGTCATCAAAGACTTCGGGGATGTTCTCAGCAAGTTTGGACGTGTTTACATTGATGATGAGGTCTCTTGGTATTGTGAATAGAGTTGTGTCTTCAGGAATAGATTGCTTTGCGACTAGGCGGAGAATGAGTACAACGACGACTGCAACGCGATAGGATTGGTGCACTTACTGATACCGCGCCCTGCGTCTTTGGATCTCAAATCTTGAATTTCCAAAAGATCGTCACGAAAGACGCCTCCTGAGTCTCTAAACCAGGCTAAGAAGCGTTCACTAGCGCTTCGGAAATCGGACATTTCCCTGGGCTGGGTATTCGAGATGGCAATATGCCGCTCACTTGGTGCACAAATTCTGCGCGTCGACCTTGGAAGGCACTGATGTGCACAGTAACAGTACACTGTAGATGGGCAGGACGTGAGATTTGCACCTGAAATAAGGTTTTTTCAGAGGCAGCTTCTGCTGTAGCTCAGCAATCACCATGAATTGGGTGCAGGTGGTGAATGTCGAGCTACACACGATTGGCTCGTATTCCTGAACAGCAGATGCCAAGGACAGAGGCGCACGCCAAGCTGGAAACGGCAAGGCTTGCTCCGCCTCGGCATCTTATCTTGCAGCATCTGATAAAATTTTCGCCCTCTGAGCTCCACACCCGCGCGCGCCGGCGACACCAGCAGCGGCACCGCTGTCACTGTCATGGCCCAAGCTGCTGATTCCTATCCTCCGGCGCTGCCACGGGAGATCCCAAAAGTCATGCCTGGAATTATCATCATACCAACCTGAGCTATAAAATTTTCAGTCTGGCCCAGGATAGGTCGAGTCACTGTCGTTCCCACGTTGCTGGAGAAAAGCGCACTGCATCATACCACCGTGGGGCCCGACATCATGCTTACCAAGCCCCAGGCGCTCGCACGCCCTTCCAGGCTATGCGGTCGAGCAGAATCGTGAGACAAAGGGCCGAAAGCTGCGCTGCTCCGACAGTGGAGTCGCGGGCTACGGTAACGTCTTCTGTTCTAGACAACCGTACAAAACTCGCTTGCTCGCTTTGCCATGATACCTCCATCTTATCTGATCATCCAAATATTTAACCCTCGCATCCATTCACAATGCACTCCGGCGCTGCTGTGGCCCGCGCGAGAGATGATATTGACAATGAGAAATTCGGTCACATCCATTCTGCCCAAGAACTTAGCCACCATGCCGCAACTGGAAGCAGTGACGTCTCGACCGCAAGAACAGATCATGTTCCCATGAAGATGAAACTGTTTGCTGTACTCTTGGTGACAGCTATTGGCTTTGGGTCTCATTGGAGCGGCGGTGTGACTGGTGCAATGAAAAGCACACTCAAAAAGGCATGTTGCTCACCCTTCATATCGAATCGCCGTGCAGTCGTTGACTTTAAACAGCAATTGCATATCAACAATGCCCAATACGCGGTTCTGGAAGCGAGCGAGGATTTCATGAAGACTGCGCTGATTCTTGTCAGTGGTCTCGTCACCGACAGGGTTGGTGGCGCCAGTTCGTGCTCTCTCTCCCTACAGCTGCTACGCAATCTCGCTCACCTTCTTCAATAGATGCTATGCTCTGGGGAAACGCCATCTACAGCGTTGGCGCCATATTCATTGCTGCAGCCACCACCGTCCGCTCTTACAAGTTCATGATCTTCGGAGTTGTCGTGCAAGCGTTTGGAGATATCGCTACTCAGGTCGCGCAGTACAAGATCTTTAGCTCATGGTTCGCACCTTCCAACGGTTTCGCCTCCACACTTGGGTTTGAGCTTGGTGTCGGCAAGATTGGATCCTTTGTCGGCAAGGCGACCGCAAACGTCATCGCAAAGAAAACCGGAGATTTCAGCTGGGTCTACTGGACAGCCGTGTTCATGAACCTCTTCACAAACGTCATGACTCTCGGTTACTGGTTCTTCTCCCGATGGTGCATGAAGGTCTATTCGGGTACTGCTGACCCTGCAACGGGTGAGAAGCTGACGGAGAGCAATAAGAAGTTCGAACTCGGCAAAACGCTGAGGCTGCCCTGGCCTTTTTGGGGCGTCGTCGCCTTCTCGCTCTTTCAAACAAGCGCAGCAGTCGTCTACTCTCAGAATGCGACTGAGATGGCCGAGTTGCGTTTCAATATTGATGCTGTGACAGCCGGTTGGTACTCAGCCATGTCGCAATATCTGGGTTTCTTTCTCGTCCCCTTAATCGGTATTTTCGTCGACCTGCTGGGCAACCGTCTCTCTCTGATGCTCTTCTGCGGTTTGGGTATGCTCATATCCATGTGCTTGGCTGCCTGGGGCCCTACCATTGGTGGGACAGCGGCCTCATTTGGTATATTTGGCATTGCATCCATGTTCGGGCCGACCGTCATTATTGATTCCATACGCACATCCATGTGGTACCAGGAAGTGTTTGGTTCCGGATATGCAGTCAAGATTGCTGTGAACAACAGTATGAACATCATCGTCCGAATCATCACTGGTGTCATCCAAGATCGCGACAACAACTCTTATGACAACGTGGTCATTGTCTATGTAGTTCTTGCCGCTGGTTCTGTTGTTGTCGCGACTGTGCTTGTTGCATGCGGTTTTGTCACTCCAGATGTTGGACATCTGCAGTGGACTCGGAAACAAAGAATAACCAAAGGCGATCTCATCAACGAGAGGAAGGAAGCGTTCGCCACTGGGTCTCGAGGTCAAAAGAACAGGCGAATCAGCATGACACTATTCATAGCACTTTTGTTTTTGATCGTGGGTGCTTGGGTAGCTTACTTCTGGGGAGTTGCGACTGGACATAATAAGTAGAGTAGGAAAATGGCGTACTCAATGATCAGAATGATTCATTGTAAAAGACAGATTGCGTTGGTAGATCATGAATTACAAGCACGGGCATGAATATGCACGTGCAATGGTAATGGATTAGGCAAGCAAAACAAAGGTGTATAACCCTCGGATGTAGAAGCCACTGTCATAGCAAGAAGCTGGAATACTGGCTCCCTCGGTGCGACCAAGCAAAAATAGGTTCAAGAATGCAAATCCGTCCGTCTTCACGCTGGCAAGACACCTAGCAGATGACGATGGTCAGGGAGCGTGGCTATCAAAGGCAACTATTACACTTATATGTGGGTGTTGATCTAGCGCGATTTTAGGAATGCTCAATACCCTCATCACATAGTCAAGAAAGTTTTTGTTTTCTTTGCCATTGTCAGATCCAGCTACACGTTGTGCAATTTGCTTGTGAGAATGCTAGCATGTAATGTCCCTCTTTTTCCTACTTTTCCCAACGAAAATTCCATTTGCCTTCATATCCAGTGACCTTCATTTTCAAATCATCATGGAAGCAGATTGAGTTTCATGTCGTCACACTACGAGATGATAATTGGAAAGGTCTATGAAGTCAAATGCTCTCTACTGGGGTTATACTAAGTCTGTAACAACATGCATCAATTGTTGCTTCACATGGCTCACCCCTATCCGCTCCTAATTCTGTACCTCGCTACCGCCCTCTACCTTTCCTGTCTTTGCGAACACCGCACCGGCGATATTCAATGGATTGTTGATCCTCGTCATCATGATATACACAATAGTCATACCAGTAACAACCACCTCATCCAAAATCTCCTGGCTAATCATCTCCTTTGGCTTCTCAAAGTAGATATTGCCAACCTGCTTAATCGCCCAGATATTCACACTGAATTTGGCAATCGGCTCCTGCGTCTGCGTATTGATGCACACAAAGTTCCACAGCTTTAGCGTGCATTTCGCAACCCAATTGATTGGCACGGGATCGGAGTTTGCTGACGGAATGGCATACGAGAGGTAGTTATACTGTGTTCTCCAGCGCTTGAGCGGCTTGATGTGAATCGTGCGACCATGAATTACGCATTCACCATCAATAGCCACATTGTTGATGGTGCCATCTGCGATGCCTGCTTTTCGCTCTTTGGTCGGGTCCGTAGGGTCTGCATACCCGAATCTGAGCTGTGGCTTTGTGGGGCGGAAGTGCTGAATGTAGAGGGGCTCGAGACGGCCATCGGGCATCTTCTGATTGATGATGTTGCGAAATTTACTCCAGGCAAAGTCGACAACAAGGTGTAGACCTTTTGATAACGAGGTATGGTCGTGGTGCGGTTTTGCAAGCTCCTCGTCGCTTGAGTCGTGCATTTGGTCATCATAGGGCTTGGTAGAAGACGAGGAAGACATCGTCGGCATTCGGTTGTATGTTCTTGATTCAGAGGCCGCAGAGGCAGTCAAGGCGTTTGTGGAAGTCGTTGCAATTATGTTGTCTTGGACTGTTCTGATTCAAGTTGAGATGGGCTGGGATTGTTATATGAGCTTTCAATGCGCTTTCAGAGGGAACCCCCGCGCTATAAATCTTCGACTTGCAGCTCGCTAATATGATCTCGTGAAGGTCGTTAAGCGCAGCGACTATTGACACTGCCTTCGGCTATAGTACATGTTGGACGCCTGATCCCCAAGAAATTTCCGATTGTGGGTTCTTGGCCAACGTTGCGACCCTTTCCAGCACAGCCCCTTATCTGAGCCTGAGGCGGATTTGACCCGTGCATCATCAGCCACAAGGCATACACTCATCCAATGACGTAGTTTGTATGCGAGCGCGGTGTAGTCTAGGCTAGACTAGCCAATGAGCGCGGACGGCTGGATGTGCGCAGCTTGTTTCGTCTCGCCACCGGCCCAACCAACAACCCAACCACTATCTTCAGCACCACCAAAGCAGGTCTGCAAACACCGTGCCCACTCATATTGACGCTCGATAGGCCCCGCCTAGAGGTATTCATATGTGATAGCACTACGAAGAATATCGATCCTTAGCGGCGGCCGCCGGCCGGACGCGCAACAATTTCGAGCGAGTTTTCTGGCTAGTCAGGACCGTGAAATACCTCGCCCAAATCAAGAGCAGCAGTTTATTTGGTATTCATTGATCAGCCACAACATTTTGGCGACATTAATATAGGTATCAAGGCGGGAAGAAAGTAAACCGCCGTCTTTGAGCATCATTTTGTCTGCTTGGTTGAATTCCATAATGATCTATCTCCATTTGTGTAACTATAATATACGATGCTTCGTCCTCTAATTGGGTAACTAATGGTTTGCTTGGGGTGTCCGGCTCTGTTTCCATGCCATAGGTTTCACCAGATATTCCAGTCACCTCGTGGTGTGTGTGGTATTGTAAGAATAGCATAATGGCAGTGACAAACGACAGTACAAGAACAAGGCCACTGGACTTCCACCAACTAGGCCAGTTACTAGATCACTCACATGGAAAGCACAATATCAATTAATGTGAATCTCCATAGTGACGACATATCAGACGCTTATTGAAAGTTCGAGATAGTTTCAAAATCATTGACATCTACCTCTTTCTAGGCCCACAATTCCTGGATGATATGCATAGATGACAACAACGAATGATAAGATCATTGGACGCTTTCGCACCAACTCTCAAAGCTCTCCATAGCCACCTGCTTTAGCCTCCCTGTCTTGAAGCACGTGTTGCATGTCGTCGGCCAGACAGATATTTCGTTACCAAAGTTGTTGCAACACACTAGGCAAGGAGTTTGGCCATGTGATCATTAGCGAAGCGCTACAATAACATTGGTTCGTTACCTTGACGAGTACCAGAAGTGAGTCAAGATAAAAAAAAAGCAACAGAGAATTATGATGTAAGATGTCTAGTTGGAGTGCGCATGTAACTTTCCTGTGGAAAGCGATCTGTTTCAGTAATCTTCCATTTGAATATTCTGCTCTGAAACAAGGATTTTGCAATCGAGGATTATGCCTACAAGAACATGACATTCGTCTGTGCATATATTCGACTACAACTCCCAGCAAACGATTCAACTCTTAGCTAGTTTCTAACTAGGCATGGCCTTTAAGCTAGTACTAATATAGATTGCTAGGAGTACAACTCCTAGTAATGCACGGGCTAGAACTTTGACAACTCCCAGCGGGAGTTACCTATCCTAATATATCTAGATGGCTAAGTCGTCGAACAATCACAGCGTTCATGACTTTGCCAACTATGTTAGTAGCGCGATTAGCTAGTATACTTTAGACATGGTGTGGTTATCTTTGCTTAGCTTACGTAGGACGACTGTGGTCGACTCGCGGAAGTGAGATGGGCAGTATCCTAGACACAAACTGCAGTTAACTATCCTTCTGAGATGCTTTGTTACTAAGCTAAATCTTGGCACAGGTGTTTCCAGTTTATTGATAGAACACGTTGACTAAGAATGTATAGGTCGGCCCATGTGACATAAGCTTAACCCCTGCATAGAGTCAGCTACCCCATATTTATTGAAGCTGGACACTATACCCCTACTGGCCCTACACAATCCCTACCTGTTTCAATATAGTTGCGTAACATCAGTTATGCACCTTTACCAGCTGAAGGCTCAGTAAGCATGACACCCACCTGCAAATAGTAGTCCTTTCTCCAATTTTTTTCCATTAAGAGTAGGCTAAGACTTTATCAATTCCAATCCGGCCCAAGAATCTTCTGCCAGCATAGACTCAAGAAGCTAGTTGATATTGTGAGAAAATTTCAGGTCGTTGGAAGAGGGCGCCTGAGTATCGAAACTACAATCACTTCGCACATATGGCAATATCTCCATTATGGGCATGTCGACATGGGAGCGAGTAAGCAGGTCTGTTGCCTCACTATCAAACTCCGTTTTTGGTTCTTGAAGATGAAGCTTTATTATAAGTAAGGCATTGTAGGACTGTAGAAGAGAATCACAGCGCTCAGATCCCCTGACAATAACAAACAAACCAACTACTACTCTTTGTCACGCACTCCTTCCCATTCAAGGACCACTCCTCCCAAAATGCAGTCGAAGAACTTTAATTTTCTTGCACTCTTTGCAGCCACTGCTAGCCTCACGAACGCTGCTCCAGCCGAAGCGAACGCTCACTCTCTCACAGCCCGCCAGCAAACTAAAGAAACTATCTACCTAACCAACTGTGGTTCTAGATCAGAGTATTCCTATTACAAGAAAGGCCATAACTCTGAGGACCGCTCTCCGCCTGATGATACCTGCCAACTTCCTACGGGTAATGGCTTACCTATTGACTGGGAGAACTCTTTTCATAAGTGTACTTTTGGCTCAGGCGTAAGCTTTGAGACGAACCTGGGTGGAACTCAACCACCTAATATTTTCATCGGCGGAGGAACCCAGAGAGTTCCAGGCAAGGCTCCCAAGACGTTTGACTGCTTCCAAGACAATGGTAGAGTCTTGTACAGACCTGGGTCAGTTGATTGCAAAGCCATCATCTGGTGCAATCCACGGTGAGTTTGCAATGACCATTGATGTAAAGTCTTTTCTTTTTTCGCTGACTCGTAGACTGAACAGAGTGTAGATTACAGTGGAAAAGACGTGGATATATGGAGACATGAATCTAAGGTTGATTCAGGCATGTTTATATGGGAATGGAAAGTCGAAGGATTGTGTTTGGTTTCGGATGCGGTGCAAGGTGTAGTCTCAGGAAACAAGGACAGGCTCGCAGACCTCCTCCAGTATGGAGATTTCATATCCAGTCACGAACTGCCTATTTTAAGCTTGTGTACCTTGGAATAATGTGATGTGAAAAGATTTAAAAACATGTTGCATCTGAGGGAAAGGAGCCCTAGAAATCGCAACACCCTCTTTATAATGACATGAAAGAACAGTATTGTCATAATAAGATTCATTGCAAAAAGAAATGTCTGTCTAGCTACTAATACATCTCATTTGCTTATAGTGTCTGGTTACATGTGTGCCAAGGACTCACTCATCAATGTGGTGAGTTCAGCATCTACATCATTCAGGGCCTGTTTGGTGGCAAGACTAACTTTCTACAGTAATGATGAGCGTCAGAATCAGCCTCAATGTATTGCCTAGTCAATATTGCCGAGTGGCTGAGTCTCACGACCTGCTTGAGTGTGATTTTGGCCCCAACGCTAGCCTTATAACTCAGAACACAGCCACCCTGCTACGGGACATCCACTGCGTGATAACGCGCGCGCCCTTGCTATTTCAGAATACAATGCATTACAAATGCATGTGCCAGGAAAGTATGCGCAACGCGAGTCATGACATGACTGATTTAGGATGAACAAATGGCACATTTGACGAAATTGGAGATTTGAAACCAGCCACCAATCGTTTTGTTCAGCCTTGTGCGTGTGCCCAAAGATCGTCACAGGTCCATCTTTCATTTCTATGGATGCCTTATTGGTCGATCCGCAGCATGTGTTGGATGTGACAGGCTTAGATACACACAGCTTATGTTAGCCCATGCTTGGCATGTGGATATGTAAATAGCCATGTTCCGGCTCAGATAAAGCTCAGTCGAATAGTTTTCGCCGCGTAAATCTGCGGTCGAATACACCTACTTCATTGATTCTATCACTACTAATTCGGTTATCGCGACGATGTTGCGTCTCTCCCTTCTCATTCTCTTCTTTTGGGCCATATCAACAGCCGCCGCTGCGGGCGAAACAGGGAGCGACCGGATTGGGAGCGGTCAGTGTCCTGAAAACGTCGAAAGCGTCATGGTATATTCGCCTTTTAAGCCATACTGGAAATTCAATAAGTTCAGGCACGATAGGCAAAAGTGCTGGGTCGCAGCGGACTGCGTCTTCGAGGCAGCTGGTGAAAGTCGAAAACAACAATTTGCAGCAACAGCATTAGTCATGGGCCTCATACCTTTGACTTTGAAAGACGTCGCATGGCCAGAGCGCCGCATCGTACATGTTACAAAGCATCTACCGCGGATTTACGATATCTTAGTTCGGGCATTGGGCCTCGTACCAGTGGCAGCAGAGAGCGGAGCCCCTTTGTCAACACGTAAGAGAAGCGAAGCAACCAATGGCTTGGCAGGATACGCGTGGAAGATGAAAAGACTAACTATACGCCTCACGGTCGCCGCACTCGCCGTCTGCCTCTTGGTATGTTACGCGGCACTAGTCGTCAACGAAGTGTACAGCAAGAGGTCTGCCCTTGGTTGCGTAGTTCCATTTTTCATCACTGCTTGGTATATCGTTGCTATTATCCCGGCATCAATCCACAGTTTCTTTGCGGGACATCGAAAGACACGGTCCGAGAGACTGGAACAAGAATATGACACTGGCGCCGGCGAGCAGCTTAGGGACAGTCCGTTTAAACCGCCCCAGTTGCAAGACGGCTTAACAGAAGTTGATAACAAAGCATTGGCTACAAGAGCACGTGAATGTGGATGTAGAAGCACGGCTGTTTCAGCTATTCAAGGGGCTGACGAGGATTGGCCAGTCCAAATGGCTTGGGGTATCTACTACATCGCTGGCACACTGATCTTCACAAGCATAATGGCGGTTACTATCATAGAACTAGTAGTCTGGGTTGCTTTGTGTCTCGCCGTCACCGGTATCAGTAAGATTCTTGCGTTCTTTTCCTGCCTGCTCTTTGAAGAGACAGGAAATTGATGTTGAATAGCGGTTATGTGCTAGCGAAGAGAGAAAGATGAACTATGCTACTTAGCCACGTTAATCCGACTGGTCGACTTCTATCGCATACGAATAACACATGGTCATGCAAACATCGCCATCAGCAAGTCTCGTAGCAACTACAGGAACGAGCACCAACATGACGAAAGCACCCCACTCATCATCCACCATTGGAATGCATTCGTCAGGTCCTATAACTGACTAGTCCAATGGATGCCAAGTCTAGACGCCGCGGGATGCTGTCAAAAATTCAAACCCTACCCATAATACCTGGACGACAGCATCCCAAGCGAGTTGACCCCCAGCGATGGGCGGGCGCCAGTCTAGATGAGATCCCGCTGGGTAAACCGCAGCCGAGTTTCTTTAGAACAAGTGCTTTGCTCAAGTATCTTGGCGTTGGAAGCGTTCGGTATGTGATACAGTTAAGGTAGAGGTATTTATTGCGAGTAAAGTCGTGCGAAAATGGATTGGAGTCCCACCCGTCGACGTATTGAGCTCTTGGGCTTGAGTCTCGAATGGGCCCTGGTTATTACCACACGTTCTCCATCCAGCTGTGATCAACGGGGTTTATCTGGCTTAGTCGAGTAGTACATGGGTTTGAAGAGGACAACGCCGACTCAATGAATCCGCATGGCCAAGATGGGCCGTACTTGGAATGGGGTGTTGCCGCGACTCGAACCTGTGGGCCGCGTTTGGCAAGATGAGATGGCCGGTTCCAAGCTCAACGGGAGAACGGCCCGCCAAACCCCGTGTCCTGCCAACCAACCCTGTCATCTCCTGCTTACAATGACCCGTTCTGGATTCACACACGCATCGCGCCATTCCAGCGTGACTGCCGCCGTTGTCGCAGTCCCAATACACATGCAACGCCTTGACACACCCGCGTCCTCGCGCTCCTTCGCGTAGTTACCGCATCACACAACGGCATGGCCAACCACACTGCGCTCGTCACATCCGACCTCTCGACGTTTCTCGCAAGGCCTCTTGACGCACCCACGATACACCCACAAACATGCGACAGTGGAGCAGTTGGATTTCGATTGGGCGGGCATTATGCGATGTTTCGGCTTCTGTCCAAGACGTCGTTTGCCCACGTCTTCAGACGTACCTTCGATTTTCCAGTCCGAACACAGTCGACGCCTTCTGTTGCTAGTCCACCTGCCCGTAACCTCCCACACTGTGCTGTGTCCTATTCTTCAGTCCAACCAAGTCACGTCGTTCCGTCGTCGATCGAATTTATACCCTTTACCTGCCCATCAATCTCCCTACGCCGTGGCAGTTGCCCAACATTAACCCTGCGAAAAACCTGGGCAGAGTCGGGTTGAACCATCACATCCAACGTGCATTTGATGTTCTTCCAACAACGCGACGTGATAAAGGATATGAGTGGACATTGCCGCACCACTCTCACTGAAGCGTACAGGTTTGGTTTGTTGCGCAATGATCAGACCTCGCATGAAAGGTCTGATAGCTGTGCTACTCCTGTCACCACAGCCTATCAATGGAACTGGGCTGTGACCTGTCTGCTCTATGCGCCAGTCTTCGCTGCTTTCATATGACTGCCCATCGTGTCTACGACGTGCTTTACTGAAACTGCAATCTCTGCGTCTTTGCGCCCTATCGATGACCTAGATGTTGTCTCATACTCGAACTAGTCTGTTCACCCATGAACCCGTCGGTTCCAATATCCCTTTTCCGTTCCAGAGATAGTGTGAGATTCTTTCGACCCACACACCCTGACCATGAGGCCACACGACATGTCGGAGCATCGTCGACGACTGAGCCGGCAAGACTTAGTTTTGTTCGTGGCGGTGACCATTAACATTCACTTGATGGCAGCCGAGCTAGCAGATCACCTGCTCAGTACCGGATGCTCGAAAAGAAGGACACGGAAGCAGGTACGGGAACACGATCCGATGTCGCGAATTGAACTTATCCAAGAGTCCGTTCAACCCATGTTCCTGTGACAGCTTTGTGTTGGCCCCAAACGCCTTGTGGTATGATCCACCAACAGATAGGGACGTTCGCTGTTGAGAAATACCTTCTATGGATATTCTGGAAGAACTTGACGAGCAGGGCTAGACCCTGGGATTGCGACCAATCAGTTTGCAATCTCGGCACCGCGGAGCGCTCTTCCTGGCCCGGAGCAGCACCTCCGCGTCTTATACGAAACAAGCGCCAAATTACCCATATTGATGATTCCAGGCTGACGGTCCTCCCAACGATCTCGACCAAACATTCCCGTTCTTTCTCATGGGGGGCTTGGTCGGAGCGGGATTTCCGAGCGCTTATGTACATGCACCCATTAGGCCTTTGCATATGCATCTAAGAGATCCATCTGCCAGGGTACACTTGATCAAGCCTTGTGCAAAGCTTCGATAGACACGATGCGATCAGGCGATGCACCTCCGCCAAGTTGTTGCAGCCTCTGCGAAGAATTGAGGGAGAAAACACCGACTTTTTGATTAGACCAACATCAACAGCTTAGACGAAGAAAAACTGTTAAAGCGACTCTACAGTTGTCGTGGTCGAACCTTGTGACTAGGGCTAGGCTAATGTGAGTGCGGACTACAATCCCCGCACTCATTTCGGTTAGAAGGCCTATCGACAACCCCATGGGGCTTGGTGGCGGCTAGCTTCGTCGGGGCGGCATATCGGCCTGGTCTTCCAGCATTCCGTTGGTAGTACCTACAAGGCGGTCCAGGACCACATGGCCTAGCGATTCAGCACTTGTGTACATATACAGAGGGTTGCGTCCAGCTTGTTCAGTCTCTACTTCTCTTGATTTCCAACCTCATCTACCTCCTGATATCCTGGGGCAGCATGTCAGTCTCAAAGGCCGAGATGGATATAGATCCAAAGGTATGTTGACTATGGCTCGATAACCCAGTGACTGACTAACTTTGCTTCTAGACTGAGGTCGTTGAGGTTAAGACGCTGAAGGGCAGCGAAGCCTTTCATGAGGCAAATACTCTCGAGCCTTTGCCCAAGTTCCATATCCGAACCATCGCTTTAGCAGGATGCCTCCTGCTCGGCTTCTTCTGTCAGACGGTCAATGGCTTTGATGGAAGCTTGTTCGGCGGTCTGACAGCTAACAAAACCTTCCTTGCAAAGTTCGATGGGACGCCCGACGGTGTCTGGGCGGCTCTGACCTCCGCCATGTACCAGATTGGCGCTGTGGTTGCGCTTCCATTTGCTGGTCCCATCATTGATACTTTTGGTCGCCGCATTGGCATGGTTTCTGGCTCGGGTTTGATCGTCATTGGTACTATCATCAACGGCTTGACCATGACCAACGGGTCCAATCCGCAGCTCAAAGGTGGTCGTTTTGTACTTGGATTTGGTGTCACCATCGTTTCTGCCGCAGGTCCAATTTATGTTGTGGAAACTGCTCATCCAGCAATGCGCTCTGTCCTCACCGCGTACTGTAACACCTTCTGGTTTGTCGGCTCCATTCTCGCCGCCGGTGCCGTCCGTGGTGGCCTCAACCTCATCGGTAACATCACTTGGGCCCTTCCAATATGGCTGCAGCTTGTCTTCCCTTCCCTCATCATCATCTTCGTCTGGTTTGCTCCGGAGTCACCTCGCTGGCTTTACGTCCATGGCAAGACTGCCCAAGCAAAAGAAGCCCTCATCAAGTGGCATGGTTACGGAAATTCAGATTCCGCCTGGGTAAAGCTCCAGCTATCCGAGTACGAGGAATTTCTCGAGCTCGATGGGGCTGACAAGCGCTGGTGGGATTATAGCGCACTTTTCAAGACCCGCGCTAGCCGCTACCGCTTGGCTTGCAACGTCGTCTTTTCAATCTTTGCCCAGTGGGCTGGGAATGGAGTTTTGACCTATTTTCTACCAGCTGTGCTCAAGACAGCGGGCTACACGCAAGACATCGAACAATCCAACATCAACCTGGGCTATGCGTGTTTTCAGTTCGTCTTTGCTCTGATCGGCGCTGCCTTTGTCGAAAAGATCGGTCGGCGTCCCATGTTCTTGGGTTCAATGGCTGCCTGTACCGTTGTTTGGATTGGCATGACCATCGCGTCTTCGCAGTTCGCCGCTAGTAATGACACCGATGCGTCAGCTGCAAAAGCCACCGTCGCGATGATTTTCCTGTTTGGTATGGTCTATTCGGTCGGTCTCACCCCTCTTCAAGCCCTCTACCCCGTCGAAGTCCTATCCTTCGAGATGCGCGCCAAGGGCATGGCCTTCTCCGCCCTTGCCGTCAACGCCGGTGGCCTTCTTAACCAGTTTGCATGGCCCATTTCGCTCAAGGAGATTGGCTGGAAAACTTACATTGTCTTTATCGTCTGGGATGCGATCCAAGTTGTCGTATTCTACTTTTTGCTTCCTGAGACTAAGAGACGTACCCTTGAGGAGTTGGATTTGATCTTCGAAGCTAAGAATCCCGTCAAGGAGAGCTTGACCAAGAAGAAGATTGACTTTAGTGCTGAGGGGCAAATCGTTGCCATTGAGAAACTGTAGTCTACCAAAGACGATCCAACGGTTGGCTGCACGGAATATGTTAGAAGTAATTTCGCTTTGATTTGACTACGAAAGCTTGCACACTCGAGATAATTTCTAGGTGCTTTGTGTATACATATTTTAGACTTCAGTAATACGCTCAACACTCACTCAATACTCCCATACTTTCCGTCCAGATCTGCTTCCAGTGTGAGTTGAATTACATCCTCGCTATGACATCCCAATATCAAGGCTTACCAGTGACCGGCCAGCAAGTGGTAAAGCATATGCACGTGTATCAAAAAGGTTTGGTCATAGCTCAATCTCATCCGGCATCTAGTTCATGGCCAGAGGTTGTTGAGGTTGGTCTTCGCTACCCATGTCTATCTTTCATGAAAACCGTGCCACGACCCTTGCCGCCTGGGCTACCGAGTCAGAACTAGTCTAAGCTTAGCTAGTGACCCCTTCCGATAACATTGTGTGTATTCTCCACATCTTACAAGATCACGACGCTATGGCTCGCCAAAAAGCTCACAGCAGATCCCAGATCACATGTTCTCAAGTCTGTGTTGGTCTGAAACTAAGGGCGATGAACTGTTCATTAGTTTGGGTAAAGCGTTGACCGACAGCATCTAAAAGTTTGCGACAAAAAAGGGTGTACGGTGAGATACGTCTACCTTAACTATGCCGATAAGGACCAGGACCCACTTTCAGCTCATAGTGCTGAATATAGCGTACTTGAAGGAGGTTAGGAAGAAGTGCGATCCGCTTGGCGTCTACCAAAAACCATCACCGGGCGGATTCGAAATTTCTTAAGTGTGGGAGGAAGAAAAGACAATGTTAATCTAGTTTGCTGTGAGCATCTAAGGCCCATTTCTGAACGAACAAGCGAAAATCATAGCTACCAGAAGAGGCATAGCTGTATATCCCGCGCACTTCATTTGTACATATGTTGAAGTGAGCGATCAACAACTCTTCAAGAAGGTGTGGGTACAATCGGATGGATGTTGCAAAACACTGCCAAGATAGTAATCTCCTAACGTGCGGGGAGATAAACGAATGCAATCAATGCTCCGACACGCTTGAACGTTTCAGGTCTTCTACCCGCAACACCAAGCCAATATAAATTGGGTCGTGCTAGTCACGTAATATGCATGCCTGAATTCAGATCTTTGTTAGGTGGGAGGAAATAAAAAAGTCCGCTTTACAATCGATAACCTTGCAGGCCCTCCAATCACCTCCCTAATAAGGCTGCACAGCCGTTGCAGTCACATTCATTGGCATGGGAAAGGCGCGAATGACCATGCTTATTAAGGTAATTAGAGTTTATCCAGCCAAAGAATGCGATATAACACATGTGGCAAGCCCGCAGCGTCGTCGAATTGTGTTTCCTCAGCCATTATCTATTCTGCGACTAAGTGGTCGTGTTTCTACAATATGCAGTTCTCCTTCCTCCTTCTCGCAGCATACGCCTGCGGTGCTTCAGCACGTCTCAACTGGTCGCTAGCAAAATCATCTAATCCAACCGCGGATCAAGCAGATGCGTACGCTAAGATCGAAGCGGCAATGACCAAAGCTGTTGCTCGTTACCATAAATTCTCAACGGCCAACAAGACTATTCGCGTCGCCTACGCACCAGGCGTTCCCACTGCCGAAGCCAACTACAACGGCGATCTGCGCTTTGGCTCGAATCGTGCATACATGACAGAGCGCACGGCCATGCATGAGATCTCACACACGTTGGGAGTAGGCCAAACAGCAGCGTTTAATAGCAAATGTGCATCGGGAGATTGGAGGACAGCCTTACCGTTACTTCGAAGCTTTGACGGACCGAATGCAAAGATCAACTGCGGTGGTTCCCATTTTTGGCCATACGGGCTCAACTACGATTCAGAGTGGAGTGAGACGAACGCTGATAGGCATGTAAAGATGGTACAGGCAATGCTTAACGATGGGATGTAGGGATAGGTAGCAAGATTTCCGACGTAGACGGATGAGTTCGTATTAATCATTTGTCGGAATGTCACACTTCTACTATTGCCAGAAGAGAGTGCTATCTCCATATACCATTCATTTGATGTTGGAGTAGGACGAGCAGTTGTTTCTCATTCTATAATTCAAGAGCTTGCTAGGAAGTAACTTGTCATTTGATACTAAGCAATAGAATAATCGCCTTGAGGCTGCTTGTTGAAGATTTGCGGCGCTACAGTTACCTTGAAAGAGTCATCGCAACGTAACGCATGGAATGAGTCTGAGTCAAATAATAGACACGGGCAAGCGCTCAGCTTTCTAGGGATGTGCGCAATCGGATCTCGTGAAGGTGTAATGTCGGAACTGCGGTTAGATTTAGACTTGCATACACCCACCAAAACTGATAGTTTCATCGGGATTGCTTGGTAAACCTACCCACAAGCGACACAAACAATTATGGCTAGTATTACATGTTTGCTAAGATCAGTGTTGAATTGTTGTGTAGCATAACTCTGGTTTCGAATGATACTCTGCTATCGATTTAGACTGACTAAATAATACCATTTGGATAGTAGCATATGATCTTTTCTACTATGTCGAAGCTTCATATCTGTCACGTTAAGACCACACTAGCGATAAGTCAACAATGAAACCAATCTCTGAGCTTCTCATTAGACAATGTGTCTTATCTAGGTACAAAATAGTCTGCGAGAGGAAAGCTCACACCTTGCTTGAATCTATGCTGGTGTCGCAGCACTCTATTCAGGGGAGTGTGAGGTCGTTAGTGGAAGTATGACTGAAAGAGGCTAGAAAGGTGTTGAAGGAAGAGCTTGACATGCTCGCGTCCACACCGTAGCTTGCATCGTTCTGGTGTTTAACAAGCCATTCTCGAACAATTGAGACGATAAAAGCTTTCTCAGCTGAATAGTAAACCTTAAGTTCTTCCACATGCTGGAGTTTATTGAATGGTACTGATACCTCGATAGGCTGCAGGCAGTATGTGCAAAACTCTCTACCCGTTCCAAACCTAGTCGTCGTCACTGACATCTTTCTATGAGTGGCATATAGATATGAGGTACACCCTGATGGATTATCAATTTGTCCTCTTCTGGGTGAATCCGAGACAGCCTTTGTTCGTCTAATTATGACGCTCGTAGGGAGTCTCTTGGTTATCCCAGCGGCTCGGTCAATAGGTTCAATGCGCGACATACGTGTGATATTGCCAGAATTCTCTTGAGTCGTTGTGAGGCGTTTCGGGGCTGCCGTATAGGTGGGGCTTGCTTAGACACTTGTGTAAATCCGTCCAATGGCGATGTGGGACTACGTAATAGGGTTCAGCCTCAGGCACAGTGCACGCGACTCAGAAGATAACCATTAGGCGCATGTTGCGATTGAACATGCCAGCAACATCTTGGGTGGGTAAATACGGTTTTTTTTTGTTTTGCTTGCGCCCACTATTGTAATGCTTGGAGCGTATGTGTGGTGGTGAATAGAAGAGCATATTCCCATGTGACGCGTGTTTTTGCTTTTTCTTCCGCAATAGGTGGTCTAACCCCACATAGGAGATTTAACACCATGCCCGGTTGTTAATTTCCGTTTTGGCGTCAGGACTTGTGTATACGATAGGTACTAGCCCTTATGCTCGAGTCGCATATGGTTTTTAGGGGTCTCGACCACCATAGGTACCTCAACACTAGTTCATGACAAGCATGTGGCGTTTGGCCCCCCACTCCCAACGCCTAGAATCGCGAGACTCAATTACATACGTGTGATACGCTACTGTGGAAATTTGGGAATGCGCTATCGCCCAGGCGACGTCTTCAATAGAGTAACGCGCGTTGTGAAAATGCACTATATATATGATGTTTAACCCCAACGACCTAAGGAAGAGGGACTTATCCAAGACATCTATTTTCTTCGCCTTGACTGCTTTCTAGGCTTTTACACAGAAAGGCCTTCGCTCATTTTCTGTTATCTTTCTGAATAGTACTAATCATGCGGTCCACATATCTGCCGCTTGCGCTGCTGGCCACACTAGGCATGGCAGTGCAGTATCAACCACACTCGCCGGATGCTGTGCAGTCGACCTCATGCACAAAGTCGAAGACTACTACGTCCTCCAGCTGCACCGGCTCGAGTACACAGACGAGCGTGGAGTCTAGCTCTTCTACGCCAGTCATCACTTCAACTCCTGTTGTCCCCATTCCGGCTTCCTCGTCGGCGTTGAACCCTGTCATTGTTGGGGAATACTCGCATCCTGTCGAGGTGCCATCGTCGTCTACTGGAGTCCAGTCGTCTTCTATCAGGGTGCTTCCATCTTCGTCTACTGAGGTAGAATCATCATCCATCGAAGTCCAGTCCTCTTCGGTTGAAATACTGCCATCGTCCATCGTTTCACCTACTCCCGATCTGCCATCAAGCGCCAGCCTGGCCACTCCGGTCCCGACAAGCTCTCTTTCGAAAAACTGCTTTACTGTACCAAACTGCTTGCCTCTCCAAGTCACAGATTTCGCAGACTGCAAATCCGCATCGGATGATGGGAGATGTTACAATGGGTACCAAGCCAGATGCTCCTCCCAGCCATTGGACGCCATATCTGTCACTAGGGTACCAATCGACATATCATCAAGATCTGCTTGCGCTGCGAGATGTTCCAGCTATAGTGCTTGTGAAGGCTTTGCTGTTGCACCTATGCCTGGAAGCAGCACCACTGACGCCTATTGCATACTTTTTGGATCTTTCGAATCAGTTGGCCAGGGATTTACTACCCTGTATGTCAAAGTGTGCGATGATACACCAGTTGCTTCCAGTCCTGATGTACTTGTTGCTACTTCGAGTATATCGGTCCCAATTCCCGTTCTGGAACCATCGAGCTCTTCTCTCTCGCCTGAATCGATGCCAGAATCAACTCCCGAGCCGACACCTGAAACGGCACCTGAACCGGCACCTGAGTCAACACCCGCCATCTCAAGCACGCCAGTTTCTAGTACGCCAGTTTCTAGCACGCCAGATGCAATATCTTCCCCTAGCCCTTCTCCATCGTCATGTGTAGATGTCAGCGACTCAGACTGTCCTCTTGTGCAATCACCCTCACAGATCGTCTGCTCTAGCTCTGAGGTACAATGCACGTCTAAATATCGTGTTTCGTGCGGCGCTTCCGCTACTGGAAAGATATATCTGAGATACATAGGGCCTAGAGAGCCTGGCCAATGTGCATCACTATGCGATGGAAATCGTTGGTGCGTAGGGTTCCAGTTTCAAAAGAACATCAGTGGCTCCGTTTACTATATGTGCAATCTGTTCAGCGAGATTGATGCAATACAGAACGGTAACGACGTCGTTTTCATAAAGAGATGTCCAACTACACTATAGGTATTTTGCTGAAGCTTGATCGCGCTCCCATCGACCTTCAGCACAACACAACATTGCACATGCTTCTCTGACGTTTGAGTGGGGGCTGTGACACTACTTGGATGGGATTGTGCCATGCGCGATATCATGTAGTAGATCTAAGGAGGCATAGAAATTTCATTCCTTAGCACTATCCTCACCACTAATGCTTGTTTTTACACAATGCCATCATATTCTTTTACATGTCCTTTCTCTTCCTCCAAGCTCCAGGAAGGCTCTGGTTCTTCCATGGTTAATCCTGGCTGTGGGAGTATTATACAAGTAAGGTTCGTACTCCTCTAAGTCTCAATCTAGATTGGGGAGAGATATCTATGAGCAGATATTTTTAAGATCACTGAGTAATAGAGTAAAAAGAAGTTATGAATGTATCTTGAAAGGGTCTACTGTGCTACCAAACTACAACCACAGGAAAGAATACTAAATTTAGTGGTAGAGAAGCATTCCGCTATAGCAGACGGCGCAGACAAACAAAGGCTTTGCAAAGGAAGTTCGGCTCGACTAGGTACAAGTAGGCCACTGTGGGTCAATGCATAGAGTGCAAATATAAACGGCCCAGGGATAGCTTAGATGGCCTAAGGACAAGTCCTGAACATCTTTACACAGAAATCCTGACCCTAGTTACCATTGCAAGTACCTGCATTGATTAACATTGATAATTAGAACAAACTAACCCTAGTATCACTTACCATCATCATTTCTGCAGATATCGCAGTGACAGCATTCGTTTTTAGCGGGACAGTTTCTCCAAGTGCAAAGAAAACAGTTCAAACGTTTCTCGTTATGAACTAGCGCCGCCGAGCGTTTCAAAGCTGCCACTTGCTTAGGGTTATGGGCTGCCACAAGGGACACAGCGCTAAGGACAAGAGCGAGAGTATAGACTATCATAGTTAGTTTAATAGGAAATCTCAAGTTTGAGTTAAAGGTGGATTGAGCATACGCTTCATGTTGAAACTTCGTTTTTGTCAAGCGAATGTTAGAAGTTAAGGTTTTTATTTATGATGAGATAATATGGAGTTTTGATAAGCGACAGAAGTAATAGAGTGTAGAAAAATCATGTCAAGTGTAACAACGACGTCTAGATATATAATAGAGGTCTGATTAGAGTCGCCTTTAATTAAGGTACGAGCTGATATAATACCGCATAAGCCCTAGACTACTGCGCCAAACAACCGGCAAAAGTCAAACGTCCCCCCGATGACTCGTTATTCAAGGCAAAGGCTAAACAACCTACNNATAGTAAGCTATTTGACCTACTAATAATGAAGTCCCCTGTCTAGGGCTTAGGTATCTAATCTATATAGAGTCAGCACTATAATTCAATGTCTTAGCTTTAGTTTCATAACTAACGAGTAGTTTGATTAAGCTAATTTAGTTTAGTCGTGTTGACTCTTTCTTATACTAACATACTTCTCAACCTGTTACTTACATGATTACTTTGCTTTACGACGCGTACAAACTACTTAAATCCTACTAAACATCTTATCTACGGACGAGAAAGACGACTCTATATAGATAGGCGACTTAGTAGATGGATAGATGACTTGGTAGTGGGTATATAGGCGGTGGATGACTGTATTAATGGCTAGATATTAGATTTACTCGTACATAGTAGCTACCTACTAGATCTAGCGATCACTAGCGTATAGCTATATAATCGTAAGATACAGAATACTGCTAATGTTCTAGCCAAGCCCACTAAATAGGGGACTGCATTATTGGAGGGTCAAATAACGAGTTATTAGGGGGACGTTTAACTTTCGCCCAAATGACCAAGTAAAAGATAAGTTATAGTTAATCAATCGCTTACTGTATTGGATTGTTTCATCTAGTTGTAGGAATTTGATAAACATATATTTCCGTATAGATTTATATGATAATGTTAGCTAGTGAATATGACTATAAGTAGGGAAACATGTGGAGGTATCACAGGTAAGTAATCGCACCATAGCTAACCTACCTGACGGAGATAGCTATCGAAAAAGGTAGTATATTATACTAGTTCCGCATAACATCCCTATAGTAAATTAAAAAGTTCCCAATCATTGAGGCCTAGCTGACCAGGATCATGACATTACCCATGTTGTTGAAATTTTCTAAAGGTTAGGCTCTGTAAGACAGCCTTGCGCTTACAGGCGGTAATGCGGAGGTTCACAATCAAATCGGCATGCATAGCGGTCTTCGAACTAATATTCCCGCAAACATACTAGTGTGTGGTGGAAACGCGAGTGAGCTAGACTCAGCTGATCAATGCAGCCTACTAGCAAAGCCCCTTGTGTTCACCAATCGACCATTGGTCGAGGCGATATGCATGAAAATGTTTGATTAGCTATAGCCTATTAGTATGAGCTCTTCACTGAGGTAGAAACAATAAAAACTAAAGCGTTATCCCTGTAATGTGTGGACAAGTCGGCCCTATTCGTTTCAGGGATCCGAGTCACAGCTTTCCTGCAAGCGAATTCTGATTCGCCTATTTCTATCCTAAACGGAAACATCGGCAGTAATCATAAGCTTTCATTCAGGTCAAAGCTGGGAGTAGTTCAAAGCAATCAGTTTGAGTAGATTGTCTTGATACTACGGCATCATTGACCAAAAGAGGCTGATATCGCACAATGATCAAAAGATAAGCGATATTAGGGAGTCTCGCTTTTGCATGGTGCTAAGCAGAAGGGCGTCTATCATCTCCACGAGGGCAAAGAGATCTTTAGTAACATTCTCGAGAGCCTTTGGTGTTACTTGATAGTAGCTGTCTGCTTGCTCAAGGAGGGCTTCGAAGATATGCACCGCATCCTAGGTCCCCTACTGCGCCAAGGATCTTCTTATGCAAGGAAATCTCTCCTTTGACCTCCAATGAATCACTTCGACGATGTAGTAAACACTTCGTACGTTGCTATACGCAGCCTCTAGTACTCGCACGAACGTCGATATGTCACGTCGATACTCTTGGATAAGAAAGGAGATGATTGCGTATCCGGCTGTTTCGTTCTTTGCCGCAGCCTCCAGAAACTCCTAGTGACCACCATGTTGTTGGGTCGAACGCTTCTTAAGAACTTGAAAACATGCATAGCGCGCCTTTTATTAGAAGCTGCGGCATCTATAGTAAGCTCGGTCACGCGTGGATTTTTCCCCTCAACTTAAACAATGATTCCAGCACTTTCAAGAATTCATGCTTGTTCACAGCTGCTGCCTCCAACGTTCTCTAATTGACCCAAAGCTGATTACCGTACTTGGCTGGAAGGTCCTGCATCTTTCTTCTAGCAGACTCACGGTTGTTAGCCACGGTCTCTGCAAGCTGTTGTGAGATATCCGACCAAGCAATTAGAAGTCGCCTCTCCCAGAGAAAGTTCAACTCTCAAACAGCAAATTCTCTCACTGCTTCTGTGCACTCAAGGTTTTTTGAGCCTTGTCTCGAGAAGTAGGAAGATAGCCTTACCGCTTTTTGCCCTGTTGCGTATCGCAGCCCTAGGCACACCTTCTCTAATACAGAAATTTCCTCCTCGTCTTTTAAGGGTGTATTAGAAGATTTATTCGTTCTCTTATGGACTTTTCGTAGCGACTTCTAATACTACAGTCGTGACATGAGCTTTTTCGCCCAAGAATGCCCATAGAAACTTGACAAAAGTGGCTGACTCCAGCTGTGTAATAGCTGTGAGTGTACCCTAATTCAGATACATGGTACTACTTCTTTGACTGAACTATACAAGTAAGCTTTGTAGTCTCTCCCGCTAAAGGTGTAATCCCAAGCCAGCTAACACTACTCAAGTTGTTATATGGACTTTGTCCCAGTAAATCGCCATAAAGAGTGCTAGAATGCCCTCTTCATAGTTTATTGGTATTGCTGCTATAAGCGTAGCCTCGTTATTTTCGTTGTCATGAAAATGCCAACTCAGCTTGGCCATTATAGACGGATCGTGAAATTCGAAAACGCTGTTCGCCGCTTGCTTTGCTAATGCGTGCTTTCCTAAGCGTAAAGACAATTTCACGATATCATAGAGTCTTATCAACTATCAAAGATGAAGGCCGCTCAATCATCTTGGCAGTAATCTGGATATTATGTTCCTCGGCTTAGAGTAAGAGGCGCAATAACGATGACCCTAAGCATCTTCTAAACTTCACCATTCTAGTTGTAATAATAAGGCCTTTCCTAGCGTTTTTCTTCAGGAGATGGTGGCATGTCGCGATTGCAATCTCGAGAACCCTTTCTGTTACAATCACCTCCCCTGGGCGACTATGGAGAACACGCTTGAAAAGATTGGCGACAAGGTTTCAGTTTCCGATGATAGCTACCAGTACTCTTTCTGTGATGTGCAGAATTCAACGTTTTCGATAGGGATATGTTTTGGTGAAGATCCTGCGAATCGCGTAGGATTGGTGCTTTGAGTGTAGGAAGAGATGAATCTTCAAAGGTGTTTAAATAGTAGCCGAATAGTAATTACTAGTCCTGTTCATAGAGTAGAAGATATATTGTTTTTCCTAGCACTTGCAAGCTTTATCTGTTATGCTATCTTTCGTAAGTTTTGGTCGTTGTGCCGTCCCTCAAAAAGTTTGTCTGTTGTGCCATCTGCATTGTCGATTTTAGCACTTGCAATTTCCTGTCCATGCAGGACTGAAGAATAAATTAGCTGGTGCCTTGAAGGAAAGAGCAGAATGCCAAATATCTCAAGTCACTTACTATGGTGCGCCAAATGCTACTATCATAGCTTATGATTGTGACCCACTCGCTGTTTGGGGTAAGGGTGCTGAATGGATGTATATCTACGAGTCTGTGCGAGAAATATGCTCTGTTTTATGTTGCGATGTTGACGCTGGAGGATGCCCTTACGGCCAGAGGATTAGAATTAGGGCTTGCAGAATAAAGAACGAACCCGATTCAATGTGAAGCTTTTCATCTCTCTATTTCTTTCTTATCTAATACTTACAGCTCGCTAATACCCTAGCTGTCTAATTGGCGGAATGCCCTTCGTTCCCTAAGGATCGTAACGGTGATCGTTTGTATGCATCTCTGTAAGTACTCCTTAGTAAGTCAAGCGTGGAAGCATCTCTCTCGATGAGGGTCTGCAATGATCCAAGACCCTTTGTTGTCCTTGGCGTTGCTGGAACTAAATACTGGTACTACAACCCGCCAATCATCACCCCAGATACATGCGCAACAGGATCTTAACTAATCTTTTGAAACGACCAATAGTGCTGTTAGCACTCGGTCACTATGTCATGTTATAGGGTTAGTCCTCTCCGTGCGGGAACACGTGTTGGCCTTGGCGCGCATGGGGTTTCCTGACGCCATTCTTGGGAAATTGACGTGAACACCACACCCCCATTAATGATGCCGCATGCCGTCAACTAATGGGAATCCTGAACAAGGCCATCTATAGAAAATTGTCTAGATTATGTCGCACAGTTATGGTCCTGCATTGCACTTCCTTGGGGGTTACCTCGAGTGGCTAGCAGACTATGATGGTTATAGCGTAGGGCATACATATGGAGGGTTGACTTCGGCATTGAAGCCACCAGACCCACAGCACCAACATCTCTCAAGCTATCAGACTACTACTGAGCTGTGCGTGACGCTATGACTGTCACTGATCGGCAGATCTCAGTCAAGAGGGTAGTTGATTCACAGATAAGCGCAACGATGGCCAATTACAGTCCTTCTTGTGTTACTTAGGTACGCTTTTCTGGCGCTCCTCGGCCAATTGTAGCTTCGGCAAAGTCGTGCGTCTAGATCGCTCGTACATGGTGTCACCCTTGGTTGATGTTGCGACATCGTGGTGACGTCGTAAGCAGACATATTTTCGAGTAGTTTAAATACACTGCCCCGGAGATGCTCGGAGACACCAGATGTGCGTTTTAGAACCCTGGTGCCTATTTGTAGATTGCATTCACCTGTATCGCCATTCAGTTACTTTCCCTTAGCCACCGGGCATGATGGCGAAACTAGGTGACGGCAAGCAGCAGGTACCCGTACCCAAATATACGGATTCAGGATCTACAGATACAGATTCTAGGGATAATGAGGAGTCCTACGGAGACTCTAGCGATAATCATGTCTTTAGTGATCCCGTTGTCGCAGAGTATTGGCGAGATGTCTACGAGCGAAACGGATATGAGAACCGACATCGATTTGATCCTAACTACAAGTGGACCGCCGAAGAAGAGAAACGCCTCGTCCGCAAAGTAAGCGAGGACAACTCATTACGATTAGGAAACAAAACGCTAACCACTTGGTAGCTCGATCTTAGGATCACGTTCTGGGCTTGGCTGATGTTTTGCGCACTGGACCTGAACAGGAAAAACATCAATCGCGCTATTTCTGATAACATGGTGAGTTTCTTTCTTCTTATCAGACCATGATTACCTAGCTTATTGTGCTTGCAGTTAGAAGAGTTGAGTAAGTAAGAGAATTAGAGGAACGTACCACATGTAGCTTACTTTGTTCCAGACATGACCACGAATGACTTCAATTATGGTCAAACAGTATTCCTCACACTATCTATTTACTAAGTAGCGATGTTGATATTATATAGATATTCCTCGCTTCTTTCCTTACAGCGGAGCTTCCGAGTGGCCTCATTAGTAAGGCACTTGGCGCTGATCGATGGATTCCCTTCATCATTTGCGCATGGTCGATTGTCAGCGCATCTCAGGCGGCAATGAAGTCAAAAGCGGCATATTATGTAATTCGTACGCTTCTAGGGCTCCTCATGGGTGGCTTCATTCCGTGCGCATCAACAGCAGACACATTACTTCAACTAGCTAACATCACCAGTGACATCGTCCTATGGCTTACCTACTACTTCGTACGTGCGCGTTTGAAGTCATTTGAAAGACTTGTTCTAACGTTACCCCAGAAATCGAACGAGCTGCCGAAGCGCCTGGCTTTCTTTTGGACAGCTCTTAGTACTTGCCAAATTGCTGGGTCATTGATTGCAGCTGGTGTCCTTCAAATGAGGGGAATCAACGGCTGGTCAGGATGGCAGTATTTGTATGTTACTAGATCTGATGTCGAGAGCCGATGCTGAGTGATATGTTAGATTCCTTATCGAGGGTGTCATCACCTGCTTCATTGGTATCCTGTCGTGGGGGTTGATGCCTCCTGGCCCAACACAAACGAAGCACTGGTTCCGAGGCAAAAGCGGATGGTTCACTGAGCACGAAGAATACATCCTTGTCAACAGAGTCCTTCGTGACGAGTAAGTGGCATGATGTGTACCTTTGTTACAGCACTAATTCTAGAAGCCCCTCCAAAGGTGACATGAACAACCGTCAAGCTGTTGGCGTTGGCCAACTTTTGAAATCCTGCTTCGATTGGGAACAGTGGCCGCTCTATATTATTGGTCTGACAGCATACATCCCTCCTGCTCCACCAAACACATATCTCTCTTACATCCTGCGACAGCTCGGATTTTCCGTCTTCAAAGCCAACTTACTCATCATCCCATCGCAATTCCTGTTTGCTGTGCAACTACTCATTGTTACCTGGGTTTCTGAGAGAGTAAAGGAGCGTGCCATTATCAGCAGCATCAGTAATATCTGGATTTTCCCGTGGCTGGTTGGTCTAGTAACTCTGCCTGCAAACGCCAATCCCTGGACCCGATACGCACTGCTTACTGGGCTTCTAGGGTACCCATATTGCCATGCAATTCTTGTGGGTTGGAATGCTAAGAACAGTAATACTGTTCGAACGCGGGCTGTTTCTGCTGCTCTTTACAACATGTTTGTCCAGTCAGGAAACATCATCTCGACGAATATCTACCGCGATGATGATAAGCCACTGTATCGACGTGGCAATAAGATATTGCTCGCGATCTGTTCCTTCAACATTGTGTGTTTCTATCTGGTGAAGCTATTCTACATCTGGAGAAACAAAGTCAGAGATAGGAGATGGAATGCGATGACAAAGGAGCAGCAGCAAGATTATCTGTTAACGACAAAGGATGAGGGCATGAAGAGGTTGGATTTTAGATTTGCACACTGATAGGAAAGTATGCATGTATACGTCTCTCACTTTAAATAATCTAGGCGGCCCACTTTCGGTCTTGATTGTGCAAAGAAAAACATGGCGATCTAGGTTTTTAATATAGACTATTACAAGCCTTAACTTATTGTCACCTATTAAAATTAGAACTGGGTAGCTAAACAGGCCCTAAGTACGGAGTACATCGCCCATATAACACGAAACTGCCGAGGTGCAAAATTACGGGGAGAGTGTTTCGCATTGGTCTGGGATGTGATCACAGATATTAGATTAATATTCATACCACATACTAGGCTAGTTGTCGCAGTAGATTGCAACCTATATTGTCTTTTCTTGAAGCTCTTATTACATGCAGATCGGTTTCGGTTGCTGACTGCAGGAATTCTTACCTCTTCCAAGGCTTTTGTTCTTTGGTGATGAGATTTTTGGACATTGCGCAATGCCATAGTCAGTCTCCCCAGAACATGGCTAACTAGGAAGATTATTGTACGTCATGTATCATTTCAAAATTTATGGGCATACACTATGGAATCAACCAGTGTTACTAGCGCATTGATAGGTGAAAGCACGCGACCCACTTCCCAACGTGTGCCGAGGTTCTTCTAGCATACGTTAATCAAGTTGTGGCTTGCCGGTTATTTATCCCGAACTGCCAAGTCCTCGAGTGTTTCTTTTACTTCTCCTCCTTGCGACTCTCTCAAGCACATCCTAGAGAACCATCGAGAAGCTCACGTATCGCATCTCTCGATCAAATTCACGAGCCGAGGCACGCAAGATGGTGTGGTGCAACATCGTGGAGATGTGGAGAACGAAGGCCGGCAATGTCATTGATGAGTTTCACGGCGGGCAACGAGGTGTGGCTACTATTCAAAGCTAGCAGATATATAATTCAACTTTGCGCTCAAGGAAATCGATCAATCCAACGAAGATAACTTCAAGGCAACCCCTCTTTAGCAGCCAAACCCTGCCATCTTTTCGTTATCATCCATCTTTAAGACCCCTTCTGACCTCATCACTCTTTTCACCCTCTCATTCAAAATCATCATGAAGGTATCATCAGTTATCAGTTTCTCTGCCATGTTTGCGTCAGTCCTAGCTTTCCCTACCTATGGCAATGTAAACGTCCGCCAGACCTGGCAGCCTAGAAATTGGACAGCCCCAGGTCCAAATGATGGTTAGTCGAGTCATCTGATTGTATATCTCTGGTCGTGATGAGAACATCTACTAATAAATGACTCAACAGCACGTGGCCCATGTCCCGGTCTCAACACTCTCGCCAATCATGGGTACCTGCCGCACAATGGCCGGGAGATCACACGCGACATCCTTGCTGATGCGATGCTCAATGGCTTCAACATCGCTAAGAGTGACGCTATCATCCTCTTCTCACAGGCCGTACGCACCAACCCGAAGCCGTTTGCACGTACGTTCGACCTCGATACTTTGGGCCGTGAGGGCGTACTGGAGCATGACTTCAGCCTAAGGTAAGTATACTATTCTTCGATCCCATACCACGTCTGACTTGTTAACCACCCGCAGTCGCTCTGATCGCTTCTTTGCCAACCCTCTCCCATTCAATGAAACTGTCTGGGCCGAAACAGCCTCCTTCTTCAAGACACCAGAAATCACCATTCAGCAGCTGGCTGACGCCCGCATGGCACGACTCGAAACATCGAAGCGCACTAACCCAGAGCACAAGACATCGTTGTTAGCTGATGGCTTCAGTTGGGGTGAATGCGCGTCTTTCTTTGAGATCATGGCTGATGGCACTACGAGTACTGTGAGGAAAGACTTCATTGAGTACTGGTTGCGTAAGTTTCAACTTCTCGAACGGATATACAGAGGTTAGTTGCTAACATGCAATGTTGTAGGAAACGAGCGCCTTCCTACTGAGATTGGTTGGACTCGCCGTCCAACTGTCATGGAGACTAGCGAGCGTACCAAGTTCACACGTCTTTTGATGGAGGCTGCTGGTCAGGGCATCGGCCTTTCTTCGTTGGCGTGAGCAACCTTTGCTACTTCTAGTCAGGTTCCACGGGTTGGAAACTGTATATGTAGAAGAGCTGTTTATCATTCCATGAAATTGATTCATTATTTGTGTTATTCATGTAGAGGACTCCTTACTAGAGCGATCATCACTATCAGAGTCTGTCTTGTCATCATTGTTGCCCAAGTATCGGTTAGCGGCGTTAGTTCGAGCATCTAGCTCGTCTCCAAACTCCTGGTCCATGATATCTAACTCGTGATCTGGGCACAGCACATATCCGTTAGCGTAGCACTTGTAGCAAAATTCGAAACCCTAGTAATCTCTGCACTTGTAGCGCAAGCCACTGACTTTCTATGACTAGGTATAAGTATTTTTGTTAGGAATAAAGAAAAAAGGATCGGACTTACGTAGAGACAACTATCGCAGTAACAATACGGACATGCATCAAAGATCTTCTTTGACTGGTGAGAGATTTGATCCCATGCCATGACGTCGTTGTCGACATTGTTATGGGGTGTCAACAGGTGCAAAGTCCTTATTAAGTAAGGTAGCCTAAAGTAGGTAGCTAAGGTACTATAGATAGTTCTTCACACAGAATCTGACATATAACGTGCTCAACTCGTGTTGCTCTACTGCAACTAGCGTGCCGGTATTTATAGTACTGGTGCACTATAGACAAATAGTCTAAGCCTACTTAGTATGGACGATAAGTAGTCTATAAGGATAAGGTATGTAGAAAAGACAATTGGCGGTCGTATAACAGCAGATGTGATCCACAGACGGTGCCCGCTGCAACACGCCTGATGGCAAGCCAGATAGGGTGGCCCGTACAGATCCGAAGGCCTGTTATATCAGCTAATCATCCATTTTAGACCATGACGATGAAGATGCTCTGAAGCGGTGAAGATGGCGTAGGACTGCCAGATACGGTGGACGAGTCATTCGATACCAGTGGATGCAATTACCCTCCTCCATCTGCTGGATACGTCATGACATCACGACGTCATTCAGCTACGAGCAAATGGGTGTTCTATCTCTAGTATTGAGGCAGGAAACTAGAACTACAGCTTGCCCTATCTGCCGTACTCCGCAATCTTTAGTATCGGTCGTAGATTAGTAGGCTGTACTCGGTCCCACAAGCCTCCTAATCCCTGCTCTCTTCCTCTTTTATTGTCTCTCTTGAACCAATCTTCGGCACTTTTGATTCTATTTGGCAGAATCTCATCCAGTAATGCATAGTCGCGGCGAATGACTCCTTTGTTCTCTCCAGAATACTTCCACATGTTCCAAAAGGCAGTAAAGCTCTGCTGCACAGTCACGGATGCTTTGTCTTCAATATCTGCATTGTAGCCTGATGAAGTCTTCGCAATCTTGAATAGTGATCCCGATTCTCAGTATTCCTCAAGACTTGTGTTAACGTAGCGTGCAGGATGTCCTGTCACCTTTTGGAAAGCAGCGGCCAGCTCGTTATATCCAATATTTATGACTGACACCTTCACGTCTATGCCGTTTGCACGGTCGGGATTATCAAATAACCAGCGTACGTAGTGCGCGCAGTCGTCCAGCGCGACATGCACAACAGCTCCGTCTCCAAGAGGCACGCGCCATGGTACGATACCATCCTCGACAGTTGGCGTCATCGGTGTGCCGACAGCAATAGCCATCTTAATGTATGGACTGGTAGTGAACAGCGCAGTTTCTATAGTTCTGTCGTTGTCGCGCGTCTGCTGCAGGGTCCACTCGCTAATACGTCCATTGCCATCGTAGTGACTAGTGCGGAACTTAGCGTTACTGTAAGTGGTCAGTGCGTG
>JAODYC010000127.1:64373-86720 GCA_026262405.1 Curvularia hawaiiensis | reverse complement strand
CAGCGGCTCCAGCGTCTTGCTCATGTACGGCCCATCGAGCCAGTATCCAAGCTTGGCGTAGTAACTGCGCACACCTACACCCGAAATGACGCTAATCTTGGTGCTTCCATGCTCTTCTCTGGCTATCCGCTCCGCCTCCTCCATCAACAGCGTGCCATAACCCTGATGCTGGAATCTCTTGGGATCCCTCGCGTGAATGGGGACTGCCGACCCGTAGACATGCAGCTCGCGCACGAGCGACGAAGGCTGGCCCGTAAGCTCAGGGCGGAAGGTGTGTTCCTTTGAGCATTGGCGGAGGCGCAGCAGAGCAATGAGAATGTCTTGTTTGGGGTCTTCGTAAGCAAGGAAGGTTTCCCACCCGCCGTTGGCAGTGTAGTCTCTGCGCACAAGTTCGACCTGATCAGGTCGGATCTTGTGCTTCACTTCGTTGATGCCGACTTCCCTTGTGCGCACATCGCGACACGTAGTGCCAAAGTCCTTCATACGCGCCAGTGCTAGTTCACGCAGGTTGCCGTTCTCAACACCCGAAGTGACGAGTGGCATCGGGATGTCACGCTGGACACGGTAGATACGGGTCCATGGCGGGACGAGAGCAAGAATGCGGGCAACAATGTCGATGAGTGCGTTTGGTGTGTAGTTCTTGTACCGTCCTGTACGCCACAACTCGTACAGTCCCGTGCCTCGAATGACGAGTGTAGGGTAGATCTTGAGTCCGTCGGTGCGGAAATCGGGGTTAGAAAAGTATTCGACGAATTGGTCGAGGTCGCGCTCCATGCCCACGTTAGGCAAGTCGGGCATCATGTGTGATACCACTTTGAAACCGGCGTCTTTGGCTAGACAAAAGGTTTTTGCTACCGCGGCGACTGTGTGGCCTCTGTTTGTATCGCGAGCTACGTCTTCATAGAGAGACTGCACACCAATCTCTAGACGTGTACATCCGTAGCGTAGCATGGATGAAAGATGCTGGTCCAGACAATAGTCTGGTCGCGTTTCGATTGTGATACCAACGCACTTGATGTTGCTCATCTCACCAGCTGAGACTGCTTCGTCCACATCCTTGGTTTGGTATCCAGATAGGGCATTGTGCAATTGCGAGATGAACTCGTCTCGGTAAGACTCTGGCAGAGACATGAATGTGCCTCCCATGATGATGTACTCAACTTTGTCTACGCTGTGACCTAGTGACTTGATTTGATCAACACGACCACGGGCCTGCTCGTATGGGTCATAACGCGCTCGAATGGCGCGCATAGATGTCGGCTCGTAGCCCGTGTATGACTGAGTTGAATACTCAAAGTCCGAGTCCGGGCCTCCTGGGCAGTATACACAAATATTTCCAGTATAGGAAATGTGCGGGCAGCGATGCGGCTTACACATGACTGCTACTACCGCAATGCCCGACGATGTTCCTTTCCCACCGAGTTAGCCTAGGTTTTGCTATGTCTTTTTTTCTGATTCATGCAACATACGAATGGGCTTTGCAATGAGTTTTGGTAGAATGTATTTCTTGTAGTGTTCTGGAACCGCTGCAATAATCGCCGTGAGCGGCGGCTGACTCTTCAAGAAATGCTTCTTTGCAATTTGGCCACGCAAAGAGTTCAAATTCAGGTCTCTCTTTGGTTTTGTTCCATCTGCCTGGGATTCGTAGTCTTGAATGAGCGCCGACGCAATATCTGCGCATGCCCGCATGTAGCGTTCATTCTCGGGTGGCAACTTGACATTTTTCGGCAGCCTCCTCTTGTTTTGCGTTTCTGTTACTGTCATTGTCGCCATGATGGGCAGGGTATGTGATGTTTGCGGTTTGCAAGTTTGGATGGCGAATCTTCGAGGTTGAGCCTCTGTTAGTGGAGTCACGGGTGGGGTGAATTTCGGCAACTGTTAGGCTGTATCGGGACTAGCGGGGTCGCTTCTTCACTGAGATTATGTCGTTCAAGTCGCTCTCTTTCCATGAACTTGACGCTGTCACTATGACCTTGACACATTCAAGTACTGTTTATACTTTGTGAAATTCTCAGAAATGCTGATAGTGTATCTAAACCGCCACCTTAGAAGAACTACAGTGGCAAAGCTCAATTCTCTCTCTGACCTACACCAACGACAATAAGGAAGCTAGATTGACTGCGGATTCCAATGCGAAGTATAGAATGGTAGCATATAACTTATCATGTTATCCTTTATGTATAGAAAGGGACTATGTATTATATGTCAAGGGTGTAAATCAAATATGAAGATGCTGAGATCAATGCCTTTTCCCAACACGAAATTACCGCCATTTTTCTCAAACAAAACTAGATTGAGTCCTCGTCATTCTCCCCGTAGGTCTCTGATCTCGTACCGCTTCTCCAAGAACAATATCTGGGCCAGTCTCAAGAGGAGCGTAGAGCTCCTCATTTGTAGCCATCCTAGGACTGTGCAGTGTGGTCTCCGGCCCGGGCGCAGGACCCTGTGCGCCACGACTCCCAAGATAGCTATATCTTCCAAGCTGCTCAGTGACAGGCCTGGTAGTGGGAGGCGGTGTTCGTACGAGTGTTGCATCGGAGCTGCCGGAGCCACGCTTCTCTTTCGAGATAGAATCCGGGCTGTACTGTGAGCCATACATAGTAGGCATAGGATTTGGCACTTGGCTTGGAGATCCCTTTCCAGAATAGGCAGTATCAGCATTTGAGCTAGCAATAGGAGCTTCGGCCGTATTGTGGTTCAATTCGGTGGCGACCTGTTGAGCATCGTGTTCGTTAATACCAGCGGCGATGAGCAGCTTCTTCCTTTCCTTTATATCATGCTCTCTCGCCTTGGGGTAGTCCATATCCTGACCCGGGTTTGCAGTCTCATATTCGAGAATTTTGATCAACTTGTAAAAGATAGCTGCTATCAGGGATCCAAGGAACGGTCCAAGCCAATAGATCCAATGATATGGAGCAAAGGCGTGAGCGACAACTGCGGGGCCGAATGAACGAGCTGGATTCAAAGATCCGCCAGTAAAGTATAATCCAGATAGCTCTGCTATGAACAGAGCGAGTCCGATACCTAGATAGGGTGATTAATCTCTAGCTTCGCATTGGGTTTGAGCTGTTTGACTTACCGATAGGCGCAATGAAAGTACCCTTGTGCTTCTCCGCTGCAAGCATGAAGATTGTGAAAACAAGTTGAGCGGTCAAGAACATTTCAATAAAGAGACCTTGAGCGATAGAAGTGCCTCCGCCAAGTGTAGTTTGGACGTTGAGAGGGCCAGGAAACATGCAGTCTACCAAGGCTGCAGCGACCAGACCACCTATGATCTGGGTGAAGAACAACAAGACACCACGGATCAAGGGCAGTGCTCCGATCAAGCACATACCAAGAGTGACCTGTGCCAGTGTGAGCGAGTCCAGATAAGAAGCAGCAAAACAGACTAGAATGACCTACAGCAGGGTTGAACAATCCTCCGCTTATCCTGAAGAAGACCCATGCGTTCACTGCAAGTGAGAACCCAAAGCAAAGGGCTACATACATCAACTGCTGGGGGTTACTTCCAGCGTCCGGCACACTCGACAACGGCATGCTTTTCGCGACCTGTGTGCCAGATAGAGCAAAGAACAGGAAGAGGAATGTCCCTACGAGTTCTCCACACATTGCAATGAAGTGGTTCCGAAGGTTGTCGGGTATACGTCCGATGAATGCGTAGTGTGGTTTATCGCGGACATGTTCACCATGAGGATTCGTTGCCTTGGTGAAGAGGTGAGCACACGCTCTAGGAGGCACGGGCTGCGCTCATACACATGTCAGTGATTTGTTCCCAGGAATATGATGGCGTTCTCTTGGAGCCAGGGTACCAAGTTCAGGGCCGTGAGTGACGTGAAAAGCTGACTTACGTTGGTATTCATGATAACGAGGACAGCTCCTGTTTTGTATTAGAAAGGTCGAAAAACAACCTGCTGAAGAGAAAAGGGTTCGAGTTCGGAGAAATCTGTAGGAAGATACTGTTTTGATGAGTTGATAGCCTAGGTCATCACCAGTGAAAGGTATATATGCAAAACCTAAAGCACAGATTCCACGATCCTCCATCACCGTCATGTCTGAAAACTGGTCAGTAGTCGAGATCGGATCCATCATGTTGCAGACGTTGATGTAGACATGCATAACTTACGGCTCCAGACGTTCTCACATGTTTGGTACGTATGGACCTAGTCGACCAAGCGCAAAGAGATGAACAGACTCAACTCAATGCATTGATGGCGTAGGTATTGCAGTACAAAATGCAACTCGGACCCTAGGTCATAGCATTGTGTGGTTGACGTTGGAGACCCAGCCACTCAGTGTATGGCAGGCACGTTAGTCTTGGGCCAAGGCTCAACCGCTATCTCAGTCGAAGACGATTGTCGGGGGCAGCTAGCGAAGTGGCAGTGAAAGACGCATTCTTGCATGCATAGCGCAATACTAGGGCGCAAAGACTTCGAACGATTGGTGTGAAACAAATGTGCTGCGCAGTTAGTGTCCCATTCCAAAGAAAAACAGGGTCTAACGGCTGGCTCGGCTCTCACAATATAATTTTATACCGCGCAGGTGCCTAAAAAGCAAATTGCACTAGAAATAACGTTTGGTTTTTCTGTTGACGCAACAGGATGTTGTATTCGCTACATCATCTCTTCCACCTTAGCCAAGCTAGAGCAGAGAGCAGTATGCAAACAAGAAGAGTGGGTATCAAAGCGGTCTACATACGAATGCGCTGCGCTGCAAAGAAGAAGAATACTAAAAACGAAAACAACACCAAAGCCTAGCCTTCTTTATTGTTTGGTAACACGTCTGATCCAAAGAACCACCGTTGTACTTCTACCCATGTCCATCTCAAGACTTTATCCCCACCAACTTCATTACCAAGTTATAAATCTTGACGAATACGTTGACGATTAGTGCGACAGCAGCAGTTGGGACAAAGATCTGTAGCCATTCGTACCACTTGACTGGCCGGACGTCTGTCTCGATCCATCCTGCGCCCTTTAGCGGCAGTCCGCCGTTGACATTAGGTGTGACGCCGTCGTCTGCAGGAAAGCGGTTGTGTTGGACAAAGTGTTCGAGAAGATCATCTTTTTCGCGCCAGCGAGCAAGGAGCCAGTCAGAGAATTCTTTGTCATCATGTATAGGGATATCGGTAATGGCGAAACGGCGCCAGTGCATGTTCACGGATTTTGGAGGACGGCCTTGGAAATAGGTACCTCGAAGGGTGAAGATATCTTGGCCGTATTGGCCGACGCTGGTCAAGGTCAGCTGTCACGCTTAGCAGCGTTGGAGATAAGATGCACTTACGGGACGCCTTCGTAGGCTACTGTGCAATCATACAGGTAGTCGACTGAACCCTTGAGCTCTTGCAAGCAATACAACAGACCAGTACTTCTTGGCAACAATGCGTGCCGTAGATCGGCAATCTGGTTCTTTTCTGCCCACTTTTTGCTCGACGCACGGCCGTTGGTGCTGAGATTTGTGCCTTCGGGGAAGATGAGTAGCCACATAGGGTCAAGTCCTTCGGAACCCGACAGTGGGCCGCTATGGCTGGTGGTCAGCTTTCTCAGCCGGTGTTGGAAACGGTCCTTGTCTGTAGACCATTTGCGCGAGAGAAAGATGAATCCGTAGAACATCATGCCCCAGCCTATGATGGGTATGTTTCTTAACGACTCTTTAAGGATGATGTATATATGGCCATGCATCGAGGCCGTGTAGGCGATCCACCAAAGGTAGACCCAATCGGTGTAGATCTGAGGCGAGTCAGCTGCTGCTCTTAGGAACTGGTAGGCAAGGTAGCCAGACGCACTTGGTGATTGGCGATGAGGACTAAGCGCTCCGGAAAGTCGCATTCAAGCCGTCCATCCTCTGTCTTGCGCAGCTGCCCCCTCATGCTCTCATCCCCACTGACACGCATGGTAACGGGGGCCCACCAGTATGTCATGGTGGTGACGACGATGCCAAAATACTGCTTGGACATGGCCATCCATGCATAGAACAAGTTCTTGCTGTAGAAATACAAGGGGGAGCCGATGTACTGCGTGATGGCTATGCTGAAATATGGAGTCAGTATCTTGGGGGAGGCAGCAGCCGTATGTGAATACTGACGCGAGTATGCTTCCGGTGAAGTAGGCCGCGAACAGAAACATGCGGAGAGCCTGCGTAAAGACGCCATGCTTGACCTCTCCGGCGGGATGTTGTGTCGGCTCAGGGTGTTTGGGATGAGCTAGTGGTTTCGTACGTTGTGCCTTTAGCTTCTCGATGACGGGCGGGACGGTCGGCGGCTGCCGCTGTCTAAGGCCATCGTCCCTCATGGTGGTGATGGAGGGGAGCATGTGTATGCGGCTGCTGGGAGGGTGTCTGCTGAGGAGTCTGCTAGGAATACAGCTGAAGCAGCGAGTGTGCGCGTGGACCGAGTGGAAGCCGCCGGATCGCTCAGGTGGGCGCGTGGATCTTGTCCGAGCATGTGGCGGGGAGAGGGAGAGGGAGCGGAGCACACAACGGCGTGCATCTAGAGACGCAAACGGCGGAGAGCTGGGGACACCAGGCGACGAGGCAGAGAGAAGGTAAGCAGGCGGCAGCGTACACGCATCGTGTACCGGGCGCGCACTGTGACAAGCTGATGCCGATCCACCTCAGTCCATCTGAGATGATGACAGGCATGCCCCGCCCATGCAGGGATCCTGACGCTGGGGCCTTTCACATGCTGTCCCACCCTTCACGACCACAACCCAACCTAACCCACACTCGTCCCATCTCGAGTGCTGTCACGTGCGCATCCGCAGCAGTGAATTGCATGCTGCCATGTCCGCGTCCTGAGCAGCACTGTCTGGCTTCCTGCTCGCTGCCAGCGTCGCGACCACGTCTCCTCGCCTTCGGCTCGACTCGTCATCGCCCGGTCATATGGCGCCCACTCGCCGATCCCAGTTCTGCGCATCGCATCGCACACAGCAACGGCCCTAGCCTCTTCCCCCACGCACAGCGCCCCCAAGATGCGCATGCAGCAGAAACACATTCTGCCATGGCGGCTCTTCCCAGTGCCGGGACAGGCCCGCAGCTTCTCTTCAACAGCTAGACGCTGCGAGATCAAGCCCATCTCTCAGCTGCCTCTGCGCACCAGACCGTCCTACATACAGTCGCCCGCGACCACACTCCTCAGCCTGCAGTGGCCCTCGCCGCCACGAAATATACTCGTCACTAAAAAGAAGCGCACGCCCAACATCACCGAGTCCGTCATTGAGTTCACCTCACACATACACTCCACCTACCCCGCTATGAACGTCATCTTCGAGCCCGAAACTGCAGAAGAACTGCATGAGAAGCTCCCATTTCCCGTGTACACATATGAACGAAGCCACGGCGTGCCGCAGCATCTCTCGGATAAAACCGACCTGGTCTGCACTTTAGGAGGAGATGGCACGCTCTTGAGAGCCAGCAGCCTTTTCAGCCATTCAGAAAATGTGCCTCCCGTTTTGAGTTTCGCCATGGGGACAATTGGTTTTCTCGGCGAGTTCAAGTTCAAAGAGTACAAGCGGGCATTTCGAGAGGTGTACATGAGCGGCGCGCCAGACACGTACGCTACGCTGTCCGACTCATTGGGTAAATCTCCACCTAGCCTGCCTACTTCACCCGACGATCCTCTTGATAAGCCAATGAGCTACGCCGACATACGCGGCAAGGCAATGGGAACCAACAGAACGGCGCGCATTCTTCTCCGCAACAGGCTTAAGGTTGGTGTTTTCGGGCCGGACGGAAAGAGGATTGGCAGTGCAGATGACGAGGGCGATACCTATGCGCTGAATGAAGTCACGCTCCATCGAGGCTCGAGCCCGCACCTCAAAATTATCGACGTCTACATCAACAACCGATTCCTAACAGAAGCCGTCGCCGATGGCATGATCATCAGCTCGCCTACTGGCTCAACCGCATACTCGTTGTCATCTGGCGGAAGCATTGTACATCCTTTGGTTCCGTCGATATGTCTCACACCCATCTGCCCTCGCTCCCTGTCTTTCAGACCTTTGGTCCTTCCCGCTGAGACTCCCATCACGCTACGACTAGGTGAGAAGAATAGGGGCCGAGAGGTCGAAGTCAGCATCGACGGAAGCACCATTACCGAAAAACTAGGCACTGGTATGGAGGTCCGCATAAGCGGGGAGGAAGTCAAACGAGATGCTAGAGGCTGGGAAGGTGGTGTGCCCAGCATCGTCAGAGGCACAAGTGGCAAGGAGGATATAGCTGAGGACCACTGGGTTGGAGGACTCAATGCGCTGCTGAAGTTCAACTACCCGTTTGGCGATCAAGATCCTTGATCTGCTCAGCACCCAATGACTGAGAATCTAGAGAAGCTAGAGAATCAAGAGCTGCGAAACACTTCGCGCCGCAAGATCACCTTGTGGACACTCTATAGAACAACCTGTACAAAAAGCCCCTACTCTAAATACACACATTCACCAACAAACCATCCTCCTTTTCACGCGCGTGTGTACCGCGTCGTACTCGTATAATCCTTCTGTGGTCCTTTGACATCATAGCTAACCTCCCACCACACGTCTGCCTCACTTCTCTGCTCTTCAGCACCACTCAGCATCCCCCTTCCAAACCTCCACTTCGCAGCGTACAAATCCGCCCCACAGAGATGCATCTCCTTGTTCCTCGCCCTGACCACTCCTTCCTCGGCCTCCTCCAACTCTCCCATCTCCACAAACAGTCCCCCAATCCCCTGTCCCCTTTCTCCGACACCCGCCTCCCCGCCTCCTGCCCGCATTCCCTCATCGTCGAAGAACCGCACCGTGATGAACTCCTTCTCTGTCGACGTGGCGGGACAAAGCTGATACACGTATTTTCTGCGCGCTGTGAATTGCAGGCCCGTGTTTGTAACAAAGGTGCCTTGTTCGGAGTAGAGGAGAGTAGGTGGTGGTGATGAAGAAAGAGAAGAGGAGGGTACGAAGTTACAGAGCGTGAAGGTCGCGGTGCCGGTGACCTGGCCGGAGGGATGTGTGGGGAGCGCGGAGGAAAGCTCGCGGGTGAAATTCCATGTGGCGGTTTGGAGATTACTGAAGATGACTGTGGGGATGGATGTGGATGGTGGCAGTGGTGGTGTCTGGTTTTGAGATGTTGGGTTCTCAGACTCAGAGGCGAGTGGTCGTGAGTTCAAAAGTGGTAGCTTTTCTGGTGTGACATTGCTAGTTTCGGCTGGTTGCGTATGAGCGGCTTTTGGATCATGACTGGAAAGCAGCATGGCGTTGACGCTCTGCAACGTCGCTCGGCTTGGATTAAGCGCCGCATTGCTTGTGGTGATCCAGCTTAATCGCTGCTTGATGAAGGATTTGCCCATTTCTTTTGCTTCTTTCGCTTTCCCTGTGTTGATGGCTCCACCTTCGTCCGTGTAAAGACATAATATCGCGAGGGCGGCGCCCACCGAGAGGTCTTTTCCTGTTGGACAACAGATGAGTATCTTTTCTTGTGTCTCCGAGGTATCTAGTGAAGAAAAGAAGGGAAGAAGGCGAGGAAGTTGATTGCGGAGATCGCGTGAGCCTAGTTTGCCGGTCTGACATTTCAGATGAAGGTATCGCTTTACTCCAGTGTCTTTCAACGTAGAAGCTGCAAAGGGCTCCGATGTACAGCTCACTACGATATCGAAACCTTTGAGTTGCGTGTCTTCGCTGGATGAGATGTATAGCTGCGATGTAGGCTGGATCAAACTTGCAATCGTGCCACTTCCCTCTTGTTTCTGTATGAGCTTTGCAATGACATCCGGAGCATCCTCTTCACTTATGCTCATCAATAGATCCTTGTGTTTCCAGAACACTGGGGGTGTGAGTCCGTGTGACCATGCTTCGTGGTCGTCAGCAGCGCCCTGGATATACCCGCTTTCCGATGCTTCGGCACCACGGACACGCCGCGATGCTGTGCAAAGAACTATGGGGTGAAAGTCTGGAAATGAAGGGGCAGAATCTGGAAGAGTAGATTGCTGCGTTACCCAGATTGGACGCAGTGGTTTTTTTAACTTGCCACGAAGAAGTGGGATATTGGGTTTACAGATATCCTGTTCATTATCATTAGTTACCACAGATGAGATCGATCATGTTGAAACATACCAGAAACTGCTGAACAAATCCGTCTATCCTCTTCTCCATTTGTGCATGTTCACTCACACCCACGGCCTGGGGCGGTGTGAAAAGGTCCATCTCTTCTTTACCCTTCTCTCCTCCAAATACCGCTCGGTTCATTACGCAGCACCATGTCGGAATCGTCTTGCTGAGTGCATCGGGCATACTCTTTCCTCTCCTTGTGCTATCTACAACCACTGCACCGCCCCATTTCTCCACTACATCAAGCAGCTGCAGATTCAGCCTCCGCAGACTGAAACTCCACTCGCCCATGTGACCGTCAGTGCTTTTGAAATAGACAGATCCAGACTTGAGAGATGGCGGGATGTACCAGCTTCCACAGCGCTCGTTTGCTACGAGAGGAAGCTCATAGGCCGATGCGACTGACTCGACAAAGGCGCTGTCAGATATTATCGATGCTAGTCGGTTGTGTGTTGACAGGGTTGAGCGGCGCAACGATGAGAGAGTACTCGATAAGTTTGGTGTATTGGAGAGGTGCGGAAATATTATGTCCGCCTCTGTCAATGGCTTGGACATTGTCGTTCCAGGATGTCTTGGTATTTCAACTACTATCGTCCAATCTGGCCAGTCGTCAGGTTTTACGGATATTGTCTAGTACCCCGCATTATGTTGAGATTTTGTACAGAAAATCCGTCTTTAATCGTAATAGCAAGATGTGAGAAGCTGTAAAAGCTATAGTCTGGTTTGAATCAGTTCTCCATACTCAGCGTGTTAGTAGTAGTCAGGCGTAGAATGCTCGAGCAGATAGAGAAGATATGATCAAAAGCATCATGTGCTAAGCCCTTTGTGGTTAGCTCAGAACCTGCTTCCATGGATAGCGGAATCTGATCACAGTGATATGGCAAAGGAGATGTTCATACTACGGTTTTCTAAACAAGGACGTCCAGTGTTCAATTCCATCGGTCTAGGATGATGATGATGTCACTTTATGTATACATCAAGTCGCAATGCTTTGGCACGAACGTTCAAATCGCAGAATGGTACTTGTGTATACCAACGAAACGATCAAGCTGGGCTATGACGGTTAACGGATTAAGGAGACTCCTCAGCCAAGCGGTTTTCACAGTACGAGCACTCAGTGCAAATAAGACAAACAACAAAAAAAAAGACGAGAAAGGAGTAAGGTGATTGACTCCCTGTAGTAGGATGATATGATTCGTCAGAAAAGTATGGTAGGATCAATATAAAAAGCCTATGGATACGCAGTGAGCATGCGGGAGTGGTATCCAGGGGGCCTACTGCGGGCAGTTAGAATACGGAGTGGAGAGTGAATGACAGAGACGGTATCGGGAAGAATGCAACACTCATCCGGTCCTGGATGCCTGTTCCCTACCAAAGTTTGAAGAGTTTCAACCCTTCTGGAAGTCTACATAAGCATAAGGATTCGCTCAAGCGTGAGGCTTGCGGGGCCAAATGCGGAGCTTGGATGAACCAAGAACGCGTCGATATTGGCGCTAGAGCAAGATAGGACTAAACGCGGTGCTAGCGTCAGCTGCCCCAATTACCCATCATCCGGATGTAGTTGCTAAATGTCTCACCCACCGATGTCTCGCCTTCGGAAAATTGCTCTCATCCCCTTACGCGGGCGAGGCTCTTGTGGTTGGTCGCAAGGTTCTCCAACGCGTCGCGGTCCGCATGTCATACTCACAGCGCAATCAATACTGTGACATCCCAGCAATAGCCCATCGTCGTCTGCTCCAAGTTGCTTCACAAATGCTGCGGAGCCTTCCGGCTGACCGTAACGAAATGATGACTACCGCATCATCTTCAACGTAGCGAAACGCTGGAACGAACTGTATATCAGTCAGGAGCAATCTGCCAAAACTGAGCGCTGAGGCTTCAAAACGGAGTTTCTGTACAGGAACTTGCCACAGCGCATCCACTTGTGCTATGTCGTTGATCAGGGTAAATGCAAGATTGAAGCACATTCAAGATCTGCCTTGATCGATTCGAGCTGTCATGTGCACAGTGGAACATTTCGAGAAGCCGTTCAACCAAACATTCCGGGCCGACCCCTGCACTTACTTCCAGTGCGCCAAACAACGTGCTCACCACATAAACACCTGATACACTTATGACATGGGGGTGTATATTGTCGACACGTTGTATGCAGGTTCATCACTGCCGCATCAGCGGGCGCTTCGGGAGTGTGTACCGCACGAGACAAGTACCTCCGCTGAAAAAAACGGAGGCTCAGTGCCCGACATTTGAGGGTCTGTAGCGACGATGTACAAACAAGCATCGCAAATTAGTGAATGTGGGGTTCGAAACCTGTCTTGCTGCTTGGTTTGCTTAGTTCTCGTCGCCACGACCACGATTAACTTGGCGTAGTGTTCATGAGTGATACTGAGAGATTGAAGCCGGAATCGCGGGGTAAGTGACATGGACGGCAAACATACCCACAGTTTCAGCGTTTCCCGTAATATGTTCATCTATCGGCCCTGCTAGCTGTTCACGCCAGACGAAGATGCATACACAAGAGCAGATCCGGTATGAATTGCATGTGAGGTCCATTTCTCGGGAGAAGCACTTAGTTTGTTACCAGGACAGTGCTGAACACTGTCTGCGAAATCGCAAGGCACCATGCCCTCGGAGGACAGGACCCCTTATTAAAAGTTACAGGCATGCAGAAATGTCGACGCCATTCCCGGGGTGGCGCTTTCGCCTTCAACCCAGTTTTTGATGTTTACAGCTAAGGCTAGTACAGTCTCATGCCGCACATGATATACCTTCATCTAAACCTCATTTCTAGAACGCTGATCGCACGCGCCTAAACACTACACCCTTGCTAACCACCTCCGGGCCTACGTCCCGACGAACGAGTACCTCAATTTCAGGTTGCCAGTGCCTGAGCTGTATAAGAAGGTTGCTGTTCTCTCAGGTCCATCAGCATCTCAGTCACCACACGCTCTCTTCTAGTCACCACCATGAAAGGTCTATTGTCCGCCACTGTGGCCTCGGCCGTCACCGGCGCTTTCGCGCTTCCTTCTTCTCTTGAAAAGGAGTCCATTGCTGCCCGCCAATCTGCACCTTGCTCTTCTGCCGTAACGCTCACTGGAAACCCCTTCTCCACCCGCACTCTCCACCCCAACAACTACTACCGTGCCGAGGTCAAGGCTGCCGTCAGCAAGATCAGTGACTCGACTCTTGCAGCAAAGGCAGCTAAGGTTGCTGACATTGGAACTTTCCTATGGATGTAAGAAACTCATACCTTAGGCTGGATCTGTTTTCGAAGCTAATACGCATTCTAGTGACACCCGTGACAAGATCAAGATCATCGAAGAGAACATCAAGGACGTCCCATGCAACCAGATTGCTGGGCTCGTCATCTATGATCTTCCTGGCCGCGACTGCGCAGCCAAGGCATCGAACGGTGAACTTGCCGTTGGTGAGATCGACATCTACAAGACGCAGTACATTGACCGTGAGCTTCCACTTCCAAACAATCTTTTGTTGTTCGCCTCCACTAACTAGCAACTCCGCTGCATAGCCATCGTCGCCATCATCAAGAAGTACCCCAACATTGCCTTCGCTCTTGTCATTGAGCCTGACTCCCTGCCCAACTTGGTAACCAACAACAACCTGCAGACCTGCCAGGCCTCTGCCTCTGGATACCGCGAGGGTGTTGCGTACGCGCTCAAGTCGCTCAACCTTCCCAACGTAGCCATGTACGTTGATGCTGGCCACGGAGGCTGGATGGGCTGGGACGCCAACCTGAGTACGTAACCCGCCTTGTATTCCACAAGAAAGAACAAGAAACCTAACGCAAAACAGAGCCCGGTGCGCAGGAACTTGCCTCGGTTTACAAGAACGCCGGCAGCCCCAAGGCTGTCCGTGGTATTGCCACCAACGTTTCTGGCTGGAACTCGTTCGACCAGGATCCCGGTGAGTTCGCCAACAGCTCCGATGGCCAGTACAACAAGGCCCAGAACGAGAAGAAGTACGTTGCACTCTTCTCCCCTGCTCTCACCGCCGCTGGCATGCCCGGCCAGGCCATTGTCGACACGGGCCGCAACGCTGTTACTGGTCTCCGCAAGGAGTGGGGTGACTGGTGCAACGTCAACGGCGCTGGTTTCGGTGTCCGCCCAACCGCCAGCACGGGCGACTCGCTCGTCGACGCCTTTGTCTGGGTCAAGCCTGGTGGCGAGAGCGACGGCACCAGCGACCCGAGCGCAAAGCGCTACGACAGCTTCTGCGGCAAGGACGACGCTTACAAGCCCAGTCCCGAGGCTGGCCAGTGGAACCAGGCTTACTTTGAGATGCTGGTTAAGAACGCTAAGCCCGCTCTTTAAATCTTGAAGAAGGATATGGATTGGAGTTTTTCTTCTGTATATAGATTGAAGGAAGATATTCGCGTGGTACAAGGCAAAGAGTGGAATACCAGTCTCTCGTTCTAGATGAAACTTTACACGGTTGTGATTGTCAATGCAACAGATGAAAAAATTCTAGTACAGCTTTTTCTAACCTATTTATATGAGAAGGATGCCCTATGAGAACCAGCGACACTTCTTGAAGACTACTTGTCACAGTAACAGTCAAAAGCAAAGTCTATCTCTCAAACATGAAATCCAGCCAGATCTTGTTTCACAAACTTTAATTGAACGCCGAATCCACCAGTCTATCCTAACTCGGGTCACAAGAAATATTCAAAGAAAGGTGTAGTGGAAAAAAAAGAAAAGAAACAAAATTTCCCTGCTGAGAAGAAGGAGTGTGTGGTATCATTTACGTTGCCTTTGAACACCTCCCATTCCCATTCCCAGTTCCTTGTGTACGTTTCCTCCTTGAACTCCTTGCATGCGTTTCACAAAAAACAAAGAACAACCCTCAATCAATCACAACGCCAGATCGCTTTCCAAGATGCCCATCCAGCAAACGCCCTCGCTTCGAAACTCACAGGATGCATCGCAATCTAATAAAAAAAACTCCGAGAGTCGGACGAGAACTGGGGCCAGACCGTGGGGTCGCGTGTGTAGTGTAGCGTGGGTTGATTCGAAACGCCAACCCATTCTTTGTCTTTCTTCTTCTTCACCTTGGTAGTCATCTAAGCTCATCTCCGTCTCTTGGCTTGAGGAGCTTTGTCGGCCGAATGATTGTACCAATTCGCGTCTAAGATGAGATAAAGAGAGATAATCAGAGTCGTCCTAAGACATCCGCCTCCTTCTAAAAGGTTCCTCGGACTCGACATCCTCCTTCTCTTCGTTGACTTGCAACGTCAGCCAAGCAGCTACGAGAGCGCAGATGCCACCAAAGCGCAGTACCCAGGCCACACTGTTGTCGCCTGCTGTTCCTCTGGGTTTTTGTAGAATCTTGAACATTATGGCGCTAACCAGTGTAGCAATGACTTGGGGTGCTGCAATGGCAACGTTGTGGATTCCGAGAACGACACCAGCCGAGTCAGCACCTGACCCTTCGTCTTCACCCTCAGCAATGAGTTGGGCCTCGCGGTCACGCGGTTTGATGATGCCACGACGAATGGCGTCTCGTTTAGAAATTTCTGAGGAGATGATGGCAAACGGCGCCCAGTTTGTGATACACCAAGGAATTCCAATGGCGCCGACGAGAGCGGTAGCACTCCAAGTACTCCGGACAAGAAAGGTCAAAGCCATAAGTACGGCGAATACAATGTGCGACAGGAACCACGAGCGACGGAGGGTTAGTGACTTGATCTGCAACATTTCCATTGATTTGGAAACTTTGTCCATGTATGACTTTGAAGATTTCTTGGGCTGGCTATTGTTGAGTGCAAAGTAGCCGGAACCGCCCATGGAGTGTGGGGTTGTTGGCGTCATAGGAGTTGCAGGTGTAACAGGACGCTCGGGCTCTGGGGCTTGGAACGTTGGTGGAATGACAAACGGCAAAATGACAGATGACATGAACGTCGTAACGGCGAAAATCAACAAGGCTCTCGTGCCGATTCTGGTTCCATCTTCGAGGATAGCATCGATGCGACCATCTGGGAGGTGTGGGTCCTCTTCAAAGTAGGGATCGGCATAGATTTCGCCGACGTAGGTGGTGATGTAGAAGAGAAACGGAAACCATCCGATCCAGGCAAAGAACTGGACAATGCAGACCTTCTTGATTTGAGGAGGCAGCTTCTTGACCGAACGTGCAAGACCCTTGAAGAAGGCAATCACACCGTCCTGTTGATCGGCGGGGGCGGTATCGAACTGTGGGTCGCGTTCGGAGCATGTGGAGCAACTGACGCCGACTGTGAGAGCCATGACAAAAGATGCAATGGCACAAAGGACCTTGAACTGGGAATTTCCGAGCCAGGGAAGGTAGTCTGGTAGGTTGATATAGCCGGCCAGGTAGCCCAAAATGTTGCCAATACCAGACGACCTCATGAGCCACGCATTAGCCGACTCTTGCTGATGTGTAGGCGCGACATCGACAATGTAAGCTCGCACGCCGGCCTGGATTACGTTGATAGCAAAGTCCAGCACGTAGACGAACAGAACAGCGAAGAACATGATGCTTGTCCTGACAAAGGTCGACTCTGGGTCGGCGCCGAAGACACCCAGAAAACCGCTGATGATCTCCTTTGCCCAAGCAAGGACCATGAGAGAGACAATGGTTGCCGCAGCACCACCAATAATGAAGGGTCTCCTCTTTCCCCATCGTAGACGGCAGTTGTCACTCTTGAGACCGACGTAGGGTTGGACAAGGACACCAGAAAGAGGGCCAGCGATCCATACGAGGGCAAGTATGGACTTGCTCAGACCGAGCGAAAGGAGATATGGCTGTTTCCAGAGGTTAGCGGCGATGCCGGCATGTCGGGTGTGTGGTTGTAGGGTAGCGATTTGGAACCAGGGTCCATAGCGGCGGACCACGAGAAATTTTGAAAGAAGCAGGGAAAAGAAAAAGCACTTACGGAACCGTTTGAAGTTTCGACCGACCACCCAATTTGCAGCCCAAGGCCGCAAAAAGTGAGAAGAAAGAGAAACCAACTGGATTTTGTCTCTTCGACTTGAGACTCGCCCATCCAGCCGTCGTCGTCGGAATCGGGCGACATGGCCTCCTTAAGGAGCGGGTCGACTTCGGAAGACATGCGGGGCGGATGGTCGGCTTGGTGGATGATTTCGATCTGGGCGTCTCCGTCTATGTCTGGTCGGCCGCCGCTGAGCGAGTCGCGGGCAAACGAGACGAGTTTTGGACGGGGTTTTGGGCGAGGAGAGGAGGTTTCCAGCCGGGACAGTGGTGGGGAAAAGGGCGAGGAGGCGGACTCATCTCGCCCACGGGACGGCGTCGAGGACATGATGTGGCAGCGGACGTGTGGAGGGAGGGCACGCGATGGGCTTGAGTGCAGGCGGCGACGTGGTCAGGCCTTGGGAGCTTACCGTGGTCAGGGCCGGCGGGACGGTGATTGGATGGCACGGCGCCGGGGTCGGTGGGCAGCAGACAGCAGACAGCAGGCGAGGGCGCAGGCGCAGGTGGAAATATGTGGTGAGAGGCACGGCTGGGCTGTTAAAGAGCGTCACGGCGATGATGGCATGGGGCGGGCGGGGGAACTAGCAAGATGTGCACCACGGTGAAGGAGCCGCTAGTGGTTCCGCTCGAGGGGCGTGCAACGGCGGCGACGGGCACAGTTGAGGATTGCACGATCGTAACGATGACGAGCCGCAGAGCCCTCGGGGCGGCAGCAGCACGGGAGCGTCAGGCTGTGGCCGGGCGAGGCGAGGCGGTGTAGGTCATGTGCATGCGCATGTGCATGTGCAGTGTGGCAGGCTGGCGATGGCGAAGTGAATTCGATGTCATGCAGCCGGCGTCGAGTGTGGGTGCGAGGGGGCGTGCGATGACGTTGTCCGATCAGCCGTTCCTCAGACCCTGGTCAGCCGCGCTAGCCCGCATCCGGCGCTGGCGGGGGCCGACTGCGACGGGCCTGGGACCGGACAGGACAGCTTGCCTGGGCGTGCGCGACAGCAAGGCTCCCACTGTACCGCATCGCAAGCATCGCAAGCATCGCTCCCCAACGCGCCCGGCCTCCACCCAGACTGCTCGACCAGGCCCATCCCACTCGCTCCGCCAGCCGTCACGGCGCCTCTGCTCCCGCCCCTCGCTTCGCCGCCGTCATCTGTCGCGCCGCCCTGCCCAGCTGCCCAGCTGCCCATCATCCAAGACCTCCCTTGCATCCCAGCCGCCATCCAGCGCCCGGCCCCGACCTCCATACCCTCTGGCGACCTTGTGCGCGACGCAGCTGTCCATGACAGCGAGGCTTTGAGCCCAGCATGGCTTCTATAATGGGGTGGTGGGCCGTTGGCCAGCTCCTGAGTATGCGCCCGAGAGAGCTTGGAGCCTCGAGCCCAAGACGTGTCCGTACGAGCTGAACTGGCTGACCATCTGCCGCAGAGAGAGACACAACCGACGCAGACCCGGACGGTCAGTTCCCCAGGGCCACGTCCCAACCCGCATTCCTGTCCCATGTCTAATCCCCCGTGCAGACGAACCCGAGGCCGGCCAAAAGGAGATATTCACATCATGGGCGCTGTCCATCTTGATCATCCTCCTCATCATAGCACTCTTCACGAGCTACATCCTGCATACTCGCAAGATCCAGGCGGTCCATGAGACGGTCCTCTCCATCTTTGCCGGTATGTCGATCCCATGCCCGTCCAGACCGCTGCCGCTCCTGCGCAATCGTCGTGACAAGCTCCGCGTAGTGTGCATAGTGGGTTGCAGGCCATGGCCTTGCTCGCTTGTAGCCAAACCTCGATCCGCCGTGTAATTGTGGGGTAAATCTGCACATGTCGTGCCCGCGACAACGACGCCTTGGCCCATCGCGTAATCGCATCGCGCTACACGATCCCCGCTAACCGCTTCCAGGTATGGTAGTTGGCCTTGTCCTCCGCCTGACAGCAGTCGCATCCGTGCGGGATGCCGTCAGTTTTGACTATCAAATGTTTTTCAACCTGCTGCTGCCGCCCATTATTCTGTCGGCCGGCTACGAATTGCACCAAGTGGGTTCTGCACACCCTTCTGCCTAGTCGTCTCCTAACTCGCCCTAGGGGAATTTTTTTCGGCACATTGGCACCATCCTTACCTTTGCCTTCGCAGGAACCTTCATTTCCGCTCTAGTCCTGGGTCTGATCCTGTTCCTGTGGACCAGGATTCCGCTCGATGGCTTCAAGATTAACTTTGTCGAAGCCATGTCGGTTGGCGCCACTCTTTCCGCTACTGACCCCGTGACGATTCTCGCCATCTTTGATACGTACAAAGTAGAGCCCAAACTGTACACGCTCATTTTTGGCGAGTCCATTCTAAACGATGCCGTCGCCATTGTCTTGTTTGAGACTGCACAAAAGTATAAGGACGGCGCAGAGTCGCTTGGTCTTCTCAGTCTGTTTGAGGCTTTTGGCATCTTCTTTGGCGTCTTCTTTGGCAGTCTGTTCATCGGAGTCACGGTTGGCATTGCTGTCTCTCTGATGCTCAAGTTCACCTATGTCAGGCGCTTCCCCAAGACGGAGAGTTGTCTGATCATCCTCACGGCATACTTGACCTATTTCTTGTCCAATGCCATCCACATGTCCGGTACGTGTTGCCGTTTTCCTGATGCTTATTGGCACTAACCAGTGAAACAGGCATCGTCTCCCTGCTGTTCTGCGGAATATGCATGAAGCACTACGCTTACCACAACATGTCCAGGCGGACGCAACTCACGACCAAATTCGTGTTCCAAGTCACTTCCCAAATTTCGGAGAACTTCATCTTCATCTACTTGGGACTCTCCCTCTTTACCGATGACAAGCTGGACTACAAGCCGCTCTTCATTCTCATCACCGTTGCTGGTATCTGCGCGGCTCGATGGTGCGCCGTGTTCCCACTTTCTAGGATCATCAACTCCGTCACCCGGTACCGCCAAGGCCGGCGTGGGGACGACCTCGTAGAAGAAATTCCGTGGTCTCACCAGGTGATGATTTACTGGGCAGGCTTACGCGGTGCTGTTGGCGTTGCTCTTGCGGCAGGTCTTACGGGTAACAACGGCGACACACTACGAGCGACTGTCCTTGTTGTTGTCGTCTTGACAGTTATCATCTTTGGAGGCACCACTGCGCGCATGCTGGAGATTCTCGGTATCCGCACTGGTGTGGTTGAGGAGATTGACAGTGATGATGAGTTTGACATCGAGGTAGTAGGCGGTGGCACATATAGCCGCAAGCAGGGCCAAGGTTATGGCCACACTCCCCGGCCCAGTCAGGGCGCATTCACTCTCAACGACGTCAATGGACAGAGCGGCTCTTACTCGAGTGGATCACGAAACCGTAGCGATCCACGCTCGCGCCCCAACGGTGCTATGCGACGCAACTCAAGTCACGTCCGAGCTCGAGACGGCGCAGACCAGGGTCTTCTCAGTCCCGCTGATAGTGGCTCCAATGACGAAGATGACATCGACCTGGACCTCCCACCCAGTGCTCGCCGCTCACCAAACCGCGCCCCATCGCCATTAGGAAGCAACGCACCATCCACCACGCCCTACCCAACCTCTGGCCACAGGCCTCCAGAGGGTCCAGGCAGAGTCGCCACAGCCACTGGCGCAGTAAAGCAGCTCATTAGCGAAATCAGTCACGATCCTGCAAATGCTTTCAAGCAGATTGACGATGGTTTCCTCAAGCCGCATTTGTTGCTCGACCCGAAAGGACCGGGTGGTCCGAGTAATGTCTGATTTTCCTTTTTCTTTCTTACTATCTTAACTGGGTTAATCATCTGTCATGATGAAGGGACATATGCGCACACTGTGCTAGTCTAGAGCATTTGTGGCGTTCTTCTTTTGAAAATGGAAATTGCTATCTTTTTATATCCCACGAGCTGCTGAGACGCTGAACACACGCAGAGGTTCTACTGAGTTCGGCTTGTGCTTGTGTTGTATTCTAGTGTACTGTAGAGCATGGGGGTGTGACGCCGTCATGTCACGGATAAGTCATGACTGCTGCTGCCTTGGTTTCTTGCTTGATAGAGCAAAAAGTGTGTGTTGATGAACTATCTTGTACAAGGATAGCGTTGTATCCTACGTAAATCTATGAATGAAAGACCTCCACACATACACACATATATGTACATACGTACGACGACCCTGTCTTCTCCTAGACAAAGCCACAAGAGAAGACATCAATCATTCCCCTCTACATACCGCACCCAGAACGCCACGTAAATGCCGCTGAACAATCATCATATCATTTCTCTTTCCACTCCATTACCACCACCATTCCACATCATCGTCATTATCATCAACATCAACAACATCAACTCTTCGCCCCTATCGTCCTGATCTGAAATGTCGCCCCAGGCAACGCCGCACTCTCCGCCGTAACACTGGCCTGAATGCCCAAACTAGCCAAACAACCCCTTATCAATCCTGCTGGAAAGTACAAAAAAGGTTGCACTCTGGCCTGGCTGTTCGCGTCTCTACCTAGTGCTGGATCCCCCGTTTGCGCGACAAGCGCTGCTTGCATGGCGGCGTCGTATTTTTTTGTGTCAAATGACATGCGGCTCAGGGGCTTGAAGGTGTTGTCGGTCAGGACGTAGATGCCGCGGTGGTTGGTTTTTAGGTTGTCGATTTGTTTGCGGAAGAGGAGGGTCCAGAGGTCCTTGCAGAGGAACTTGATGCAGTCGAGGGGGGTCGTGGGGCGGGGCGCGTCGCGCGAGAAGCTGGGGATGGGTTAGCCAATGGGTTGTTTTTGTTGGTTTGTTGGTTATGGGGGGATGGTGTTCTGTTCGAGGTATATATGTGTGTGTGTGCGTGCTTGGATAGCGCAGACAGGTCGGGGAAACATACCGCTCTACGACTCCCAGGCCGACTCTGTATCCGAGGGCTTCTAGTCTGTGGAACACCGCTTCTCTGCTCTCCTCTTCGTCGACCGTCGCGGCACCGCCCAAGTGCCCTCCAGCCTCGGTTGTGCCTCTTGCCGTCCCTGCCACCGTGCTCGCAGCGTCGTTGCTCGTCGAGCCGGACAGGCGCTTCGGTCTCGCGGCTGGCGAGGCTGAGCCGTGTATCCATTCTTCTTCTCGCGCTGCGAGATCGGCGGTTATGCGATAGGCCATGGGTACGAGCTCAATGAGCATCAGGTCCAGACATGATGTGTTGACTAGTGAGAAGGTGGGGTCGACATAGGGTGTTGAGGTTTCGTTTGGCGCAGAAGTACCAGCTTGCGCCATTTTGATGGCTGCTGGCTGTTTGTCTTTTGAAATATACTACTTGTACTGCCACAGATGTAGCTTGTTGGCTGGTTGGCGATGTGCGATGTGCGAT
>JAODYC010000127.1:50529-64323 GCA_026262405.1 Curvularia hawaiiensis | reverse complement strand
TTGGGGGCACAATGGCTATCTGCTCGTTTGCGCCTGTGTCGGTTGCCGTGTGATATCAGTGAAGGAGAGTTGTCTGGCTGCAGGCGCGGAATCAGGGTTACAAGGCGTATTGCGCGGTACGTCGGCATTAGAGCTCCATGTGGGCTGTCTAGAACCGCCGTCGATCATCCGGCAAGGGTCCATACTGTCATGGCTCGGCGCGCCTTACAAACAAGCCACACGCTCTTCCAAATCCGCTTCACTATTTATCGTCATGCTTCTTTGAATTTCCATAATTATTGCAACATGTAAAGTCCTTTCATGTGCGTACCATTCGTCTCCCTTCTCAGCCTTGCATTCATGTCCTCAAGTATCGAGGTAAGCAGAGAATATGAGCCATACGTCTAGGGGAAGGCAGTCTCATGTCTGCAAAGGTGTCAGTTTCTGGATAGTTACAGCATCCATCTCATACACAAACAGATTGGTTCTAAGTGCTTGTTCACTTATATTAGAACTCATCCCATATAGGATAGAACGATCTCATCTTGTGGCTTTTTCCCTAACTCAAACAAAAGGGGGTGCTATATCAAACTTGTTTCCTATACGAACGTACTCCTTTCCGGGACCACACAGTGTTCATCGCGAGATCATCACGGGGTCATCACGCTATAACTCATGATGCAAGCTGGTTGTTGGGACGGCAATGAATTTGTTCATTCTTCGTCTCTTGATGGCATATATTCATAAGTATTTCATACGTCTCTTCATCTGCGGTCTTCTCCCGCCATGCCTCGGTTAGGTATATCATCATCCTGCGCAATCATGTCAGCCCTTTGTTTCACCCAGCCTTCATTTGTGTGTACTCACTACTGAGGAGGGTTGAGGACGAATTCGACGCCCTTGCTGATGTTGCCTGACAGACCGCTGTAGCAGGCCTGGAGAAGCTTCTTCTCGTGTTCATTTGCGCTGCTAACGACGTCGATGGCCTTCTCGGCACCGTTGGGCTGTTCCAAGGATCAGTACAGGTATGACAAGTAAGAGGGGATCAGGTCCATCTCAGGTCACTTACGCCAAGTTCGATAGGAACAGAGAAGAATTCGGTTCCAGTGGCCTTGGAAATCGCATCGCCGCCCTCGACACCTGGAAGGAAGACAAAGCTGGGCTCGACAATGCCCTTCTCGCCCTTGGCAGCCTTGATGACCTTCTCAGCGAATCTATACATGGTCAGTTGTATCACTTCTAAGCACAGCCATACAAAACCTACCGGTATCCGGCGTAGGCCATGGAGAGTGTAGCTGAGCCAGCACCGTCCTTTGCCTTGACGACCTCGTCGCCGCCAAACTGAACACGGTTGACAAGGGCATCCATCCTGTCAGCTGGGATTTCTACGCGAGGCTTGGCCTGGCTGAACAATGGGACAATAGTCTCGCCAGAGTGGCCACCAATGACGGGAATGTTTAGGTTGCCGGGGTTCTTCTCGCCGATGATCTCAGCGACGAAGGTCTCAGCACGGACGACGTCAAGAGTTGTGACACCAAAGAGCTTCTTGGGGTCGAAGACATTGGCCTTCTTGAGAACCTCGGCGGCGATGGGAACAGTCGAGTTGACAGGGTTGGAGATGATGAGAAGGAAAGCCTTGGGGCAGTGCTTGGCGACACCCTCGATGAGACCCTTGACAATGCCAGCATTGATCTTGAAGAGGTCGTCGCGGGTCATTCCAGGCTTGCCTGTGAGCTTGTTAGTTTTACCCTGTAGGCCATGGAGTATATCAACTTACGAGGGATACCAGCGGGGATGACGACGATGTCAGCGCCAGTCAAGGCCTTCTCCATGCCATTGTCCGCGGGCAGGTAGCCCTTTACGACCTAAAAACCCCATTAGCGTCGTCATTTGCATGCATGGCGAGACATCATACCGCGGGGGTCGAGATGTGGGACAGGTCAGCAGCGACACCTGGGGTGTTTACGACATCGTAGAGGGCGAGCTCAGTGACGTGCTGGCAGGACTTGAGGAGCAGAGAGAGGGGCTGTTGCAGGTCAGTCATCAGGCGCTTCCATGGTTGTTTAGCAGCCTTTGCGGTGCTCGCGGGCTTGTACCTGTCCAATGCCTCCAGAAGCTCCGGCAACGACGGCCTTGACCATTTTGAAATGTGATTTGATGGGAGAAGGGTGTTTTGAGAAGAGAGAAGTCTGAGAGAAAGCAATTGAAGAGTCGGTGAGAGAAGAAGAGACAGAATGGGCGCTTGATGTAGGGTGAGAGCTGCACTATGCACCTGTTCTGTTGGCCCTGGGCAGGTGGGGTGGAAGCACGGGCCAGTAGCGGCGGGGTACCGGGCGGAGTCTGGGACGCGCCTCACCTCACTTGGGACGGCGATGCTAGCGCTTTCTCGGGTAGTCGGACAAACTCCGCGACCGTCCTCGTTTCGTACGCGCAGATGCACTTGTTGGTAAAGAGCCTCTCAGTCCACGCGTGGATCACTCATGCAAAATGAAACACTTTGTATATTGAACGTCACGTACTTGTAAAACAGAGAACGCCTGTTTCCTCTCACCTTGTAGCCATGCATGTGACGAGCCTCGGTGCTACGAGTCTTCGGAATGGGACGGAGGCCACTAGAAAATGCAGGTACAGAGATGTTAGACCCGCGCGTCGTTGTAGTAGTCGTCCATGAGAGCAAGGACCTCGGTCCCGTCCAGTCTGCTGTCGTCGCCGGAACGGACCGGGGGCTTGCTGCTAACGTCATACCCTGCCGGATTATCACGCTGGGAGAGCAAGCCTCACTAGTTGTGCGGTTACGGGACAAGCATCACATGTTGACAACAAAGCTAATTGCCGCTCCATTAAGTGTTACCGTCTTATGACGCCTTTCATGATACCTAGCCATTCCGCGGCCGTGTGCCCAAAACACCGTACCTAAAACGCCATATCCAAGATCAATTTAATAGCAGAGCACAAATTGTCGTACCGACGTTGGCGCTACAAGACCGTTTCGCTAAGACATACGTCCATGGCCGTTTCGGTCAGGCATACGTTCAACGCCTAGTTGTCCGCATCCACTCTCTCGCCCTGGGCATCGTCGTCAGCGTCAGTCTCGCCATAGCGACCGAAGCCCTGGGGGTCACCTGCATTTGGATCTGGTCCGCGCTGGCCAACAGCGTACATCTGCGGCTGCTGTCCCATGGCGCCGTACGGGCCGTAGGCATTGGGGTCAAACATGCCCTGTTGCGCATACACGTTGGGATCGCCTTGTACCGCTCCGGGGTACATGGCTGGCTGTCGGTAATCTTCCTGTTGGGCAAGGTGCTGGTTCATGCCATAGTCGGGAGGAGCCATGGGGTGCTGGGCGTGCACAGGCTGGGGCATGCCACCGGGGGGCACGACTGCTGCCGACGACTGTACGGCCGCGTTTTGGCCCGCGCTCCTCTTGTGTGGATGCGCCTCTTCGCGAGGGACGATATCGATAAGAAAGTCAAACATGTCCGACTTGGACAGTGCGGAAGCAATGTCGGAGCGCTGTAGGGTGCGACGCTTGTTCTCCTCGGCGTGGATCCACGCGCGCATTGTCAGCTCAGTAATAAAGATGTCGCATCCCTTTGCAAACAAGATAGGTGCTTCGGCAGAAATCATCTTAACCTCAGGATCGGCCTTCATGACCTTTTTGATGCGAGCGAGGGGAAGCTGGTGTAGCTTGTAGTCGTGCTCGTCGGTTTCGAGCTTGGTTACCTGCTGCTGCCAGTACGTGTTGAGAATGTCGCGGTAGTTACCCGTAAGGCCTTGGTTTACCTGCCAGTGTCAGCTTGTCGCAGCTATCGAGGCTGCAGATGCGGCGAGCGCGTACATTCTGCCAGGACCCAGTGAAGAGCTGCGGATCGGGAGCTTGGTTTTGTGCGGCAATCTGGACCAAATATCAGCGACGAGGAGCTGGAGACAGCCACGGACGAGCAGGAAAGACATACAGCTGCGGATGCGCCTGGAGAATTGTGTTAGCACAAGCATCGACGGAACATGCGACAGCTGGAGCTGGGGTCGGACAGCAATGGAAACGTACCGTAGTGGCCGCCATTGGCGGGGTCGTAGAGCGGATTGCCCTGCTGGCCGTCGTACTTTCGAGGAGCAGCCGTGGCCTGGCGCATCTTCTGCTGGCCGTGGCTCTGGAGGTTGACCTGATCCATGGTGTGGTTGCGCAAGTGCGACAGGGTGCGCGTGTGTCTGGGGCGTGAGGGGACGAGATGGGGCAAGCAAGTCAGTCAGTCGTCGAGGACGGGTCTGTGCAGAGAAGAGGTGCGCGCGGCGCAATGAGTGGGTGGGCGAGGTTGTATAGACGCGTTGTGGTGGAAGGAGAGCGCGGTCGGGATTGCGTCAAAGGTGCGGTCTGAGTGGCCGGCAGAGGTGCAGAGAGACGGCGCGGGGAAGACGCGAAGGCCTGTTTTTTGGGGCGCGAGGCGCTGCAGCGGGCGGCCTGGCATCGTGTATGAGCCTCTTTCCATTGCACAAAATCATCTCGACTCGCGACGGAGAACAGGAAACGCAACTGACCTGTGCTTGGGCCTGGCGAATCAAGTCCCAGCCCGAGTATATCGTCGCGGACTTGATGCTTGGTTGGTTGGTGGGCTTCAACGGGTCGACGAACCACGGCTAAGCAAGGGCCCCGACGTTTCCCAGGAACAGTATACAGTACTCGAGCACAGATAGCGAGGCGAGAGGTAATCAGATACCGTATGGAACGGTAATCCGAGACGTCCTGTCCTTTGAGGCCACACACGCAGCAATCAGTCGCGCGGCCGGGTCGATTCTTCCACAGCAGAGGGCGCTGCCCTGCCGCTCCAAGCATGCTTATATGCGGGCGGGCTGTCCCATGTCGCTCCACGCCCTCCGGCGGCGCCCATGGCAGTGACAGCACAGTAGCGACGCCGTGCTGCTACCGCTGCCGCCTCAATCACACTGCGTGTCTTGTAGAGGCGCAATGCTGGGCCTCATCGCAACCGTGGCTGGGCGGCACGCAGCAACCATTGGCCGTGGGAGCATCCAGCCATGCCGGCGATGAGTTGTTCATCCTCGCTCTTCTCGACCGCACCACCCTGTATGCAAGCACGCGTCATGGTTCAATCTGCCAAACTGCGACCGCGTGCCAGAATGAAGCGGATCATGGCACACTGGGTGGTGCGCGACTTGACGTGGCCGAGGCGCCAGGGGCAGACATTTTCGCATGCAGATGGAGCCGGATGCATATCATCAATGCCGTACTGTACTGGCTACACACAGCCTGAGTGCCTGAACCTGGCCGCTTGCAGCGCAGTCTGGCCTTGGCATGGTTCGTCGGTTTTGCCGACATGGCTCGTGCGCCCGGCTTCTCAAAAAGTGCTTCTCCAAATTTTCCATCTTCTTTCCGCCATCGCCAGCATGGAGCTGCCAACGCACCAGCCCCTTGTCGACGACTCCGACGAGGACCTCTCCGACGAGCAGATACGGCAGCTGCTCAATGAGGCTGCTGAGCGCATGCGCGCAAAAGCGGCGCAGCCTGCAGCGAGAACCGAAGCCCCATTCAAGCTTCCCAAACTGGCGCCTGGCCGAATCGCCGATACTTACGAAAAGACTCAAGGCAGCATCACCCGTCTAGATCATTCGAAGCTGGTCGACAAGAACCAGGTGGCTCTGGCTAATGGCATCAAGAAGATCGAGGATCCACTTCAGGTCAAGAAACAAAAGCAAGAGGTACGCCCGCCCCCCAGTTGCATTTGTATGCCTTTGATGATATCTATCCCAAATGTTTTTGCTGAGCAGATTCGGGTGCCGTCTTGGTTGCCTTCCTGCGCTACTGAGGCTCCATTAGTTCATAGTTACACTGAGGCACTTTTCTACTTGACACCTTTACTTGGAAGCTTGTCAGCAACAATATGCTAACGGCTTTTTTCCAGGAGAAGAAGGCAACCGCTGGATCGCAATGGTTCAACATGCCCAAGACCGACTTGACACCAGAGTTGCGCCGAGATCTGCAGCTCCTCAAGATGCGTAGCGTGCTCGACCCCAAGCGCCACTACAAGAAGGACAACTCCAAGAGCGATGTTCCTGCCTTCTCCCAGGTTGGCACCATCATCGAAGGCGCCACCGAGTTCTATAGCAGCCGTATCAAGAACAAGGAGCGCAAGCAAACTATGCTCGAAGAAGTCATTGCCCAGGAGCAAGACAGTGGTCGCTTCAACCGCAAATACCAGGACATCCAGACGACCAAGGCAAGCGGCAAGAAGGCCCACTACAAGGCTCTCAAAGCGAAGCGAAACAAGGGAAAGATTGTCAAACCTTGAGCGGATGCGCACGACTCTGCATGGTAACTGTCAAGTACGGTCATGTTTCTTTTTCTTTTCTGAAACATCAAGGCTAGTTTGGTCTGCCTTGATGCTATGCTAGTCCAGATCTCGCCGTCGTGACAGGATTTCTCCCGTCGACAGCTATTGCTTGTTCACGGCGCCTCTATTGCTCATCCAAGTCGGAAAGGATCTGCTTCACCAGAGCCTGCATGTCTTTGGCCGCTTCCCGTCCAGCCTCTAGCACCTCTTCATGGTTTGCCTTGCCTTGGCTGAGATGCTCGGTCAGTTGCGCCCTGCTCATGGCCTGAATCTCCGCATCGTTTCCACAAGAGCCTGCTTCAAGAACGGCAACGTTTGTGACCAGACTGAATGCAAGGACGCGCATTGATGCGTGTCTTGCGACGATGATCTCTGGGACAGTCGACATGCCAACGACGTCGGCGCCCAGCATGCGCAACATCCGGCATTCTGCGCGGGTCTCGTAACTAGGACATGTTAGCCTATGCCTATGGCCGTGTTGAGGTATCAGCTAAGAAATCTCGAAATCGTACGTTGGTCCTGCGACGAATGCATACACGCCTTCGTGTAGGCGTCTCTGCTGCTTATCAAGGCCTAGCTCGACCCAAGCTTTATGCGTTCGTCTCCTCAAATCCAGATCATATGCATCTGACAGTGGCGGGAAACGCACACCAAATTCGTCAATGTTGGGGCCACGCAGTGGGTGAAAACCAACAAGCCCAGCTATGTTGAGGTGCTAGACAGTGTCAGGGTGAGTCTTGAAGCCTATAGAGGATTTACGCACGTCGTTCAGACACACAATGTCTCCCACACGGTAATTCTGGTTTAGACCACCAGCTGCGTTCGTGACTATGCTCGTTGTTAGCCAACCAGTCCGGCTTCTTGCCTGGCATGTAACAGTACCAATCATGGTTTCTACACCAAGCACTTTGCACACTCGAGTAGCGAATGTGACCAAGTCCATTGAGTGTCCTTCATAGAAACTACAAAAATCAATACCAAGTTTGCGCAAAAACTATTGACTTACTGTGCCCGTCCAACAAGTAGCGCAACGGGTGTCTTCTGGGGACCAATTTGGCCGAACACAAACTTTCCAGCATGGCCTTGAACTGTGAGACTGGTCAGTGTCCTACATCCATCAGCTGTGAGACTCGCTTCTTGTACGCACCCGTGCTCTTTGGGAAGTTGGGAATAGTGCCATAGGCCAACTCGACCTTTGGCTCGGGCTCGATGGTGTCGGCGAGCCCACCCAGCCCAGAACCGCACACAATGGCTACTTTTGGGTTTTGGAGGGCCTCGGGTAGTTGGGAGCGAACGTATTTGGCCGTCTCGGTGGCACGGACATAGGCGTTTGGTGCGGCGGCAGCATCCTGAGTGGCCTCCATTTTGAATAGTCGAGAGTGAAGAAAAGGAGAACAAGAGTCAAGTCGCAAAAGACAGGCGACGACTAGCAAGATAGTCTACATGGTACATGTGACACACTATCAGAGGATACCCGACTAGGGTGCAGAGGGAAGGCGGCGGGCAATTCCGACAATGCGCCAAGACTGTTCAGCACTAGCGCTCTTGGTCGTCGGAGGAAGAAGTTCGATGCTGAAGTTGGATGGAATTGCGACGACAGCGAACATGTCCGCGCCACGATGTATGCGCTCCTTTTTGGGGCCGGCCAGGAGGGCACAGGTATGCATTGGATCCTTGGCGACTGTCCTTCCGGCGGAATATGCTGCTAACCGCCCAGAAATAGATTTCACGAGCCCCACGACCATATACCCAGACGTTCGCGCGGACGAAGAGCTCGAAAGCAGACGAGGACAATGAGAGGGACTCGAGAGATGATCGAGACTCCAGGCTCATTGAGCAGTTGAGGATGGACTTGGAGAGCGGCGACATGCCACTGGAGGGACGGTTAGCGGACATGGGCATTGATCCTGAGGAATTTAAGACGTATGTTTTTTTGAAGGTCTTCGCATGGAAGAAACCCATGAGTAAAAGGTCAATTCTAACAACAATCGCAGTCTGTATGCCAGCCAACAAAAAGTCAACAAGCGCCAGCAACAACGGGAGCCCAAGACACGCGAGGAAGCTCAGCGGCAATGGAAGGAACTACAAAATACACCTGATCACCTGGGACTTCTCAAGGTGTACAAGCGCGCTGGCATAGAGCCTATTAAACTGGCAAAGTATGTTGTGGCTATGTTACTATTCTTCGCCAGTTCCAACATCTAACACGATGCAACCAGGGAAAAAGACATCACCCTCCCCACCGACGAACCCCCCCTCGACGCCAAAACCGCAGAGGCCCTCGAAGCCCTACGCACTCCCATCAACGTCCGCGCCGTGCACCTGCGCCCCCTGCGCCGCACCCCAGAATACGGTGTGCCCACCTGCGACCTCCAACTGCGCACGTACAACATCCGCAACCTCCTTCTCTTCGCCGACTTCGCCGTGCGCGCCGCCTACTACATGGGCCTGTGTGCACGGGGCCCCATCCCTCTCCCGCGTATCACCGAGCGCTGGGTCGTGCCGCGTTCCAACTTTATCTTCAAAAAGTCGCAGGAGAACTTTGAACGCATCACCATGCGTCGTCTGATCCAGATCCAAGACGGCCATCCGGACGTTGTCAAAGCGTGGTTGGCATTTCTGCAGAAACACCAGTATCATGGCGTCGGTATGAAGGCGAATATCTGGGAGTACGAGAGCCTGGAGGATGCCACGCGGGCTGGGTACGAAGTCAAGGAGGGCGATTATAGCAGGAGGAGAGAGGGCAAGGTTATGGAGAAGGTCAAGGAGATACTGGAGGGAGAAGGCTTCAAAGAGGCGATGAAGGGGCATAAGAGTAAGGTCGAGATGAGGCCATGAATAAATCAAGAAGAGAAAAGGAAAGTTCAGTGGCATGTATGATATTGGGATGAAAGTTAGAAACGTTTGTGAACTCTTTCCCTTTTCAGAAAACAAAAAGTGGAAGGAGTAAAACGTTACAATCACAAAGACACACATGACTCTTCATTTTGATGGATATAAGATATACACATTTCATTTCATGTCAAGTCATATCATACCACATATATCATTCTCCAAACCAACATCCGCATGCATCCATCCATCCAGAACTCCAGAACTCCAAAAAGATTTCAATCAAACCTCCATCACATCAGCAGCCCCTTCACCTGCGTACCTCTCATCCGCCAACAACAGCTCTAGAATGGCATCCAGCAACTCCTTGGGCAAACCCCTCCCTTGTAGCGCTCTAACCTTGTTAAGAACAGGCTCGCTATTGTTAACGCAGTTCCAAATATCCCACTTGCGATCGAGCTCGATCCACGCCTTGTCAATAATGTCCCAGATGCGGGGGTTGGGGTCGATGATGTCGAGTTGGGGGCTGCTGGTGGTCGTACCGCAGAGCTCAATGTGAATCTTGTGGGAAGTAGGGACTGGTTCGCTGAGAGAGATGAGCGTGCCATTGTGGACATGTTCGATTTTGTGGGAGAGGGATTTAGCGGATTTGCTCCTGGTGGAGGGGGCGGTCGTGATGCAGCGGATAGTAGCGTCGTGGGCGAGGGTGTGGGCGAGGAGGCGGATAGTCCATGAGCGCGACTTGGGGATTGCGGCGTCCGAGGGGCTCGTGGGGCCAATGGTCAAGACACCTGTGGATTGCTTGTAGGCAATAGGCGTATGAATGAAGCGGACGGTGTCGTCTGCGTTTTCTTCGACGCCTGAATCGGAAATCATGGAGAAGCCGCCATCATCGACGAGGTGGCCTTTGCCGTCGTCTTCGATTAGCGTGAAGGAACCATCGGCGCCTACAGTAACTAGGATTTCCAAGCTGTCGGGATTTGGAGAACCGGTTTTCGGGCGGTAGGCTGCGTCAAGGGGGATGATGGAGCCTTCCTTTGCTAGGACAGGGACAAATTGGAGCGGGCGTTGGATAGTAAGTTCACCTGCACGGTTGTACACGACGCCCGTGAAGATGTCCACAAAGCGACCTTCTGGGAGCCAGATCTTGGCTGCACCCAGATGCGTGGTCTTGTCGCGGGGTTGAGTGACAGGTGCCACAATGAGTTCAGATCCGAAGCGGAACTGATTGGGCACGTTGTACGCCTCTTCGTGCTCTGGGTAGTCCCAGTACATTGGCTGCACAAGCGGCTCATCGTCACTGGCACTTCGAGCGTTCATCGTGTACAAGTACGGAATCAGGCGGTGTCGGAACCGCAGAGTATCTTCAACGATGCCGCATGCTTCAGCGTTGTAGCGCCATGGCTCGCGAGTGTTAAACGGGTTGTTGTCGCAGTGCAGGCGCAGGATGGGAGACCAGCAACCAAGCTGTACCCAGCGCGTATACAGCTCATCATTCTTGTAACCATGTGTGTGCCCGCCAATATCGTTGCTCCACCATCCGTAGCCAATGTTAGACGCAGTAGCCGTGAACTCGGGTTGGAAGTGCAGACTTTCCCAGGTGATGATTGCGTCACCCGAGAAACCGACTTGGTAGCGCTGAGCACCTGGACCGCCAAACCGGGAGAGGATCAAAGGTCGCTGGGAGCCACGACCGCTGTCGAGGAAGTGGTAATGGTTAAGCACCCAAAGCGGGTCGACACCGGGAATCTTGGACGTGTTGCCTTGCTGCCAGTCGACCCACCAAAAGTCGACACCCCGATCTTCATGCTCATGGTGCACAACATCAAAGTAGGCATCCATGAATTTCTTATCTGTGCAGTCGAATGGAATCGTCTGCTTGGACGCAGGGTCGATTCCAAGGTACTTTGCAACCCTTTCGTATTGGTCTTCGAACGGTCGGAAACCGTCGGCAGGATGCAGGTTGAGTGTCAGTCTCATGCCGCGGTCATGGAGGTTCTTCATGAAAGCATCTGGGTCAGGGAAAAGCTTCTTGTTCCACGTGTATCCGGTCCAGCCATTATATCCATTGGGCAGATCCCACACCAGGTGCCAATCCATGTCCACCACGGCCACATTCATGGGGACATCGTCTCTGTCAAAGTGGTCGTGCAGGTCAAGGTACTCCTTGGCTGTGTATGCATGGTATCGACTCCACCAGTTGCCCAGGGCGTACCGTGGTAGCAGAGGCTGGCTACCTGAGACGGCATAGTATGCGCGCATAGCTTCCCGATAGTCACGGCCATACATAAAGATGTACTGGTCAGTCCTATCGCCACTCCTGCGGCCTGCGATCCAGCCGTTGTCCTCAAAGAGCATGGACTTTGTGTCATCCAACGGTGCCATGCCCTCTCTTGACAACACACCAGGACCAAGTCTTGCCCGCCCGTTAACACCGTCCAGTGTGCGTGTAGTTCCACCCAGGTTGGAGACAGGCTGGCCGTATGTCCATGTGCCTGTGACGGCGCCCTTGAGGTGTATCTTGAAGCCCTCGGGACTGAATTTCTTCTTGTCGTACACCACGTGGAAGCGTTTGGTTACGATTTCGATTCCGTGGCCTCTGTCCCAGACATAGAAGTCAGGCACCGCCAGTCTACGGTTGATGGCAAAGGTACTCGCGCGGTCCTCGAAGCGCCCGTCCTCGGCCCACTCGAAGCGGAGCAGGCCATCGGTGAGGATGGTAAAGCGGTACTTGTCGCCAGCGACAATGGCGTCGGGATGCGCGACTGGACGCGTCTTGAAGTCGTAGCGCGCTTTGGTCATGGTCGTGGCTTGTCAAAGGCAAACAAGGCAGTGTCGAGCAGGCCGACACAGCAGGCGGATCGGCCATCTTAAGCACAATCCGGGGAATTGAGAGCTCGGACGGTACGGGCTGGTCAAGGGAGCGCCCATGCGCATGACCTCGGGTTAGTGACGAAGCGAAACGGCGGAAACCCCTGCTAGGCAAGTCAGGCGACGAGCATAGTCGGTCCTCCGGCTCTTGGAGCTGCAACACAGCCCTCATGGCGAACGCCTGGGGAAAGGCGGTGAAATTGCTTCGGATTACGAGATGGAGGTGTTGAGATGGCACGCGCCGCCTGGTGTTTTGACAACCGGTCAAGGCATCAAGTCACGTATGTAGGGCTGCTGCAGGGCTCCTGCAGCAGATCGCGCCAGCACGACGGCACCTTGCACTACACACCACGACGCCCGCCCGTACCATGGTACTTTCTAGTGACACGCGATCGACTCGGACCGGCGAATGTCATGTCAAAGTATCTTGATCAAAGTGGGGAATATCTGAGGTTCGGATTTTTGGCTTTCACAAGAGGGGAAAGCCATAAGTATGTATTACTATGTATTATCTTCTCAAAGTCCTCTTGAGGGGACCCATCTTCACCTATGTTGATCAAAATCATATCGGCCCTGACACCGGATGGCTCTGAACAAACAAAGTTCGAACATGGTAGCCTCCTGTCCTGTCCCGCTTACCAGCCGTCAGCACAACTCAATCTCCCGCCTCTCAATTACGCGTCAGGTCTACGTCTCTCACCAACTTGTCCTCGTCTTGTTGGTACGGGATACCGGCCTTCTGTCTGGCCATGTCATTGATCCACCGGCCGTTGGGTTCAACAACCTCGCCTTTGGCCAGCTCATCTGCCAGGTACAGCCAGGCCATTGCATTGCCTACTGTGCTGACCTCGTCGCTGACGTGATGGCTGGCATACTCGGACATGGCTGAGTGCAGCTTTTCGTCAGTGAAGAGATCATAGAGATGCTTTGCAATTGCGTCGTGATCGCCAGGCTCCACGAGGAAGCCAGACTTGCCATGCTGAACTTGAAGCGGAATGCCGCCGGCACGCGTTGCGATAATGGGAGTTCCCTTGTGGAGCGCTTCGCTGACCTTGACTTCGAAGCCCTCGCGCGTCGACAGCTGCAGGGCAACGTGGGCACAAGACATGAGAGTGTTGAGCATCTGGTCGGATGGACCGAGACGCATGACGACGACATCCTGCCTGAACTCTTGGTACTCATTTGCCAGTGCCTCCTCCGTCTCTTTGAAGATTCTCGTAGCATCGGGATCGTCGACCGCTCCATGGCCAGCAATGACAAGCTGCGGAATGTTTTCCAGAGGTTCGTCCTTCATGTATACCTTGCGGAAGAGGGCATACGAAGCAAGGGCATCTGGGATTCCCTTTGCTGGGTCGAAACGAGCGATTTGAGTAATGTATTTGCGATCCGGAAGTGATAGCAGACGCATGCCTGACGAGAAGCATTGGACCCGGAACTCGTGCATGTAGTACTGTTCATCCCAATGGTGCATATGCTTGTTCAGACCATCCAGCCAGTCAGTCGTGGCAGGAAGGTATCCTACTTTCTCCGGAGTGACATTCCTGGGAACGAATGCGCGAACTGGATGGCTGACAAAGACATCGCAGTCTTTGACATTGTCCCAAATCCAGTTCCACACCTTGGATGCGGCTGTTCCTTCTTTGTCAGCGAGGTCAGCTCGCACCTGGATATGGCTGCGGAAGATGACGGGGCGAGTGGCATCCTTTTGTTTGGCAATCTTGACCAGGCTAGGCATCTGAGGATCGTCTACGATAATGACGTCGGCACC
>JAODYC010000127.1:0-35791 GCA_026262405.1 Curvularia hawaiiensis | reverse complement strand
TATATATATATATATATGAAAAGGCCTGAAGAAAGACAGGTAGTTCACAACGGCATGATTGGTGGTGAAACATATGGTAGCACCATACCTTTGCCGACCGTAGAACCATAACCCCTCGTAATCTATTGGATATCAGCCACTATCGAGCACACAGATTAGAAATTTGCCGCCTACCGCATCGAAATGTGTGCTCGTCCTGAACACACCACACGTTTCCTGGTCGTTGCTCCAGTACAGCCGCCTCAACCACACATGCAGATGAGGATAGTCGCGACGAATCATCTTCAGATTGCACCTGAAGAACGTATAGTACGCCATGTCAAAGCGGACCAACGTTGTGAAGAGATAGATGTCCGACTCGGTGATGTGCTGACCAAAGAGGTATGGATAATGTTTCGGCTGCGAGAGATGACTTTCGAGCCGGTCTAGCGAGCGGAAAAGCTGCGTCATATGGTGGTTATACGACGACAACGAAGTTGCAAAGCCCACTTTGTAGACGCCATTGTTTACCGTGTCGTAGACCCAGGCGTTGAGAGCGTCGATTTCAACGGCCAGGTGAGCTGGCCGGAAAGCAGCAATGCCCTTATTCGCTTCGCGATGCTCAGAAGGCAAGAGATCGTCGAAGCCAGTGAGCAGTATGCGTGCAATTTCTGTGCTTTCGTTGTTGATGACTGTGCCTGAACGTCGTCAGACTATTGTCACTTTGTCTAGTAATGATGAGTCGTCGAGTTTACCATGCTGCTTGTCCCATAGCAATGGGATCGTCACTCTACCCTTGTAATTGGCATCTGCTTTCAAATAGAGCTCTTTGAGGAACTTGAAGCCATATATGGGATCTTTTTCTGGGCCACTTCGGCCTGAGAAATACCAGCCATGGGCTGCGTCTCTCGCGTCTACTTCAACGAGCTCTATGATGTCTTCGAGTCTCTTCAGCACGCGCACAATAATGGTTCGATGCGCCCACGGACAGACATAATTGACATATAAGACATATCGGCCTCTCGCAGCAGGAAACCGATCGGACGGAATAGTATGACGGAAACTGGAAGCCATCGGGCTTCTGAAAGACGGCAAGGAAGGTTGGCCGCGAAGGGCGTTGTTATCTCGTCTGGTGACTCAGAGCAAGGCCGAACATGTCGTGGAACAAAACCAAGGACGACTGACGCGTTTCCTCTAAGGTGCCCGTCATGTTTGCCCTGGAATTATTTTTGATTACAAAACATATATTCGTCGGCAAGGTTGGCGGGAATTGATTAGTATTAGCTACTGCGCGTGAGCGGGTGCACCCCGAAGTGGGGGAACACGCCAAGTGGGTATTGGAGCACTCCAGACGCAGCAGGGAAGAAGCGAAGTGATTTTGACGTTTCAATATTGCTGGTCTCCATAAAACGTTACGGGTGATCTGCGTTGGAACGACTACAAGTTGACGTTGCCGAGCCACGTGGGTGATGGGGGAGTGACAGGGATTAGGTGGGCCAAGACTCACTTAAACCTGGAATCGGCTTGCCTCTGTCGTTGTTGCACCAGACAACACATCCTTCTTCCAGTACGACCTGCATCGCATGACGGACGACTGCAGCTCAGCGAATAACCCATCAGAAATGGCTACTTTCCTGGAAGGATTGACAAATACCGTTCTGCGACACGCTGAGGATTAGTCGTCCGACAGAAGCCTATGCTTCTTGGGAAGTTCGAAGCCTGGCGAATGCTTCTTACGCCAGTAATAGGGGCATAGCTGCATACGAACGAACAGGCCCATAGTAAAGACTCTTTCCAAAGAATATGCTGGCATCAGGCTGAAAGGTGCATGACTCTCTTACTTCTGCGCCTCCTAAACAGATGCCAATAGCAATTTTCATCCGTCATCTCCTATGTCAAGTTCGACATCGAGACAAGATAGCTGGATGCGTATTCGAGCAGAGCACGCCAATCTACGCGCACGATGACGGTGACGCCAGACGGTTCCACGATGCCTCGCTGCCCTGCTGATGGGATTGTTGGTTGTCTGAGCTCATACATGAAAATTCAAGATATCAGGGGTTGAGTTCGTATTTGAGGCTTTGTTGGGCGCTCTCAGCCTCGCTTTTTGCCTAGTAATGCGAGCCGGCGCTGAGTGACATGCTAGCAAAAGGAGAGCCAGGTCCAGCCCCAGTATTGACTGATTCAGCACAACTAGTGCTCTGTATCACCTTGGTATACAGACATTCTTTCACCGGCGATCATCAAAGCAAAAGTGGACGGTCGGTACTGCCACTGCCATGGCCATTACTGAAGCCCGGTATTATAATAGTCGCGGTGAGGTAATGCGAGGGCTGACATGTGGCTGTGCGCCGACGCTGGCCAGCTGCAACGCAGAATGCCCACTTCTGGACAAGACGCTTGTGGCGCATGCCAGCACGCGCACGAGGCATGGGATGGCACATGGTGCCGGGCCAGTTCAGATGAAGAAAAGCAAGACAAAGTCAACCGAAGATCGAACCGCGACCCAGACTGCCTTCGCAGGAACATATGGCCGACGGTCGTCGTCATCGCGCGTATCAAGTGTACGGAAACAGCAACGTCGTCAGCTAGGAACGCGTTTTCTTTGTAGGTCCAGCTCCCCTCTATTAATAAACGGCTGTGGCGCTACTAGGTCTGGTTGCCGGGTTAGACACATCCCTGCAGCGGTAGCTGGGCAGACAGTCGCGCAGCGGGGACACACGACTAGCAACAGTCGTGGATCCACCAAGCTGAGGCTGAGACTTTGCATGTCTCTGAGAACCGGAGCCTCGCAATCACTGCCTCTCGACACTGCCCCTCGCTCTACCAACGTACATACGCACACACTCACGCCAGTCGTTACATCCAGCGTTGGTTTTTTGTTTATCGGCCTTTTGACGGCTGCTGGCTATCGTTTGCACAGACAAAGCACCGGAAACAAGGTTGCCTACGACTCTCGGTCCCACCGCCGGACTTCCCGAGCGCCGTCACATATCCCGCCGCCACAAGGCTGACCAGCTAGTTCTGTTGTGTTGTGTTTACAATCTACCTGTCCCGCCCTTTTTCTCTGTCCTTTGTCCACCACCGAGGCGACGACGGCGACCGCTGCAGCGACACACATCCGTAGCTTCTCAGAAACGGCGCACATAACACCAAACACAAGATGCGGATACCACAGTCGTATATCCAGAAATGCAAGGTCGTGGCCCACTGCTTTCAAGCCATATTCGTCTTTATCGCAGCATGCTTGACCATTACGGTTATGACCAAGGATGGAGAGATTGGCGGAGCAACTAGGTACTTTTTTGCCATGGTCAGTTGTACCGACCGTCTTCGCAGACGCAATGCCATCTCCGAGTCTGAGACTGAGGCTGACAATGTGTGATACAGTGCTTCCTTTCCATACCAGCCATCATCTACCTCACAATGGTACCCATGTGGTCACGCGCCAAACGATTCGCCTCGGCCTACGCTTTCCTTGCCGTCGATGTCTTATACACAATCCTGTGGTTTGCGGCTTTTGTTGCGGTAGCAATGTGGAACTCTCACGGAATTATAGAAGGTGCGAAGAAGGCCAAGGTTCCGGACGATGACCGGAACTGCACAACATTTTTGTACGGTGACGAAGCCAAGTGCAGCGTCAGTAAGGCAGCTGTCGGCATGGGCGCGATGGTGTTGTAAGTACTTTGCCCATACACTGAACGCAGCTTCTTTTACAAGTTGATTAACTCCCCTTCTTAGCCTTTTCTTTGCCGTTACTACGGCAATATCCGGCTACTACATGCACAAATTCCTCCGTGAAGGCGTCATGCCATACCAATCCTCGTCCGAGAACCCCCACTACGCGTCTGGTGATTCGGCCTACAACAACCCCAAGGATGCAGCTTGGTCCACTGAGATTGAAACTGGAAACGGCCGCGACTCGACGGATTCTCTCGACCAGCGCACCGAACATGGCGGGAACCAGCAGGAGGATGAGTATGCCTTACTTCACTCGACTGAAACAGACGAGGGCAGGCATCCAGGACGACCGCTGAGCTGGGGCGAGGGAAGAGCTGTGCCGCCATATGCCGATTACTCCAGCCACAGCAGAGTAAGCAGTGCCGCTGGCATTGATGCGCTGAGCCCTGGCGGATATGAGGAATACCGAAGAGATGCTGGAGCGGGAATGTCGTCGCTGGGTGGCATAGACAGGCAGCCCAGCCATACAGGAAGCGGATATAGTTTCAGCGGCGGACCAGAAAGGTTATAACGGTTGAGGATGCACATTCGGCGCGTCCTCGTTCCAGTAGTGCTGAGCGATCGTCTGTTTCCATCTCTTGCTTTTGATTGAGGGCATTTTGGGAGAACGGAAAATATCTTGAGATATGTGTCTGTTGCTGATTTACTCCTGTATGATTATGCTATCTGCGATTTAGCGACATTTTTCTCTCTTCTTCCTCTGAGAATGAATACTCATTTCCTCCATATCACACTATTCACATGACGAGAATCCAGTGTTGCAATGTCCTGGGAGCGGAGTGGCTCCTTTGTTGCTGCGAAGCGTGACTCAGCATTTCCACGGCTTAGTACTGCTTTCCACACTAAGTAACTATCTCGCATCGCAACGACAAACACACGGATTGAGCGATGGCGGGGTAAATGAACCATGGATATTGTCGACAGTGTAAAGACGAAACTTGCTTCGTCAGCGGCGACTGATAACATGCCACGGGATGGCTGCTGCAGTAATGGCCTGACCAACTGCAGTCTCACAGAGTACGGGTGACATGGAATATAAAAACAACCCTCGGGTCACATCAGTACGGCGAACTACTCAATCTCGCCGTTCCTTCTTCTTTTCAACAAGCCCATACCTACCAATTTCCAACCTCTTGCCCAAGGAAAGGAGACAATGACATCCTCTACCCATTACCACACCATCTCCCTTGGCTCAGGCGAAGCCGGAAAATACATCTGCTGGACCCTCTCCTCGACCCTCAACGTGCGCACCGCCGTAATCGAACACAAGTACCTCGGCGGCTCCTGTCCCAACATTGCCTGCTTGCCATCCAAGAACTTCATTCACTCTGCTCAGGTCGCCCACTCTGCACGACAGAATGTCAGTACGGGTTTGCTGAAGTTTGAACAGGGTGAAGCGGGAGATGTGCAGGTGGATATGCAGGCAGTAAGAGGGCGAAAGAGGAACATGGTGGATGGTCTGCTGGATATGCATAGGGGCGTGTTTGAGAAGTCGGGTGCGGAGTTGGTGCTGGGGCATGCGCGGTTGATGGCTATCAACGATAGTGGAAGTAAGGTGGTTGAGGTGGATTCCCAAGATGGATCAGGGAAGAAGTTGCTCACGGCGGACAACATCATACTTTGCCTGGGATCCCGGGCCAAGTTCGACAGTAGAATCCAAGGGCTCGAGGCTGCGAAGCCACTGACACATGTTGAGATTCTGGAGCTGGATTGCGTTCCGAAGCACCTTGTTATCCTGGGTGGTGGGTATGTGGGAGTGGAGTTTGCGCAGGCTTTTCGGAGGTTTGGCAGTAAGGTGTCGGTAGTCGAGAGGGGAGAGCAAATCTTGAAGGCGGAAGATGAGGATGTTTCAGAGGCATTGGTGGATGTGCTGAAGGAGGAGGGCGTGGAAGTTTTCACTGATACGCAGGCTCATGCTGTAAAGGGCGTCTCGGGCGAAGATGTGACGTTGAGTGCTTCTACCAAGAGCCAAGTGGTCGATATCAACGGCAGTCACCTGTTGGTTGCCAGTGGCCGCCTTCCAAATACCGAAGATGCTGGACTACAAGATGTAGGTGTCGAACTGACATCTACCGGTCATGTCAGGGTCGACGAGTATCTCCGCACAAACATCCCTGGTGTCTTTGCCGTAGGGGATTGCGCTGGTTCCCCTCACTTCACTCACATCGGCTTCGACGACTTCAGAATCGTACGCGACTTGCTACTCAACAAGGGCTTTCAAAGATCGACAAAAGACCGCCAAGTGCCGTATACACTGTATACGGATCCTGAACTTGCCCATGTGGGTCTGAGTGAGAAGGCGGCGAAGAGTGCCGGTATTCAATATCGTCTTGCCAAACTTCCCATGGCTGCTTTCTTGCGGACGCGGACAATGGATGCCACGCGAGGCTTTGCAAAGGCGCTCGTAAGTGCAAAGAATGATACGATCCTGGGCTTCACTGCCTTCGGACCGCGTGCTGGAGAGATGCTGCCCGTGGTCCAGTTGGCAATGACTTCTGGCTTGCCGTATACAAGCATTGCAGATATGATTGTTACACATCCAACGATGAATGAGGGCCTAGTGTCACTATTCGGCAGTATTCAGCCACGCGCTGCTTAGGAAATTGTGGAGTTTAGTATCAGGTTCAACATTATGAAAGAGGAATAGAGTAAGGAGTGGCAGATGAAAGCTTCATAACTGTAAAACAATAAGAAAACTGAATCAATACGTGGCTATGACTTATCGTCACTTCCATTGTTGGGAGGCTCAAAAGTGTGAACCAGAAATGGACGAAAGCAGGGCTGTAAGAAACGTGCCCCAGCTAGGAGCAAGTGTGGAAGCCTTTCAAAGTGCGCATGGCTCATATTCCACGTATGCGTAATCCAAACCCCTCCACTCCGAACGCCCTGCAATGCCTCTTCCCCTAGCACTTGTGTGTTGCCACAGTAGTAGGCTGATTTACCTCCCAAGTGACAAATCCATCTCTTCAAACCAGGGTATATGTACACGACAATCTCCAGCTGTGTAACTCTACATGACGCCCTTTTGCTTCTTTTCAATCTCGTCTTTTAGATTGACAAGATCTTGCTCGGTTGCCTCAAACTCCAAGCCCTGCTTTACCCATTGCGCCGCCTCTTCTAGCCTGCCCATCTCGAGCAAGCACTTGCCGCGCCTCCACCAAGCCTTTGCATTACCAACCTTCTTCATTTCCACCGAAGCCTCGGCATCTATGGCGCCTTCTACCCACTTCTGCTGTGCCATGTTGGCCTGCGCGCGGTTGCTAAGCAGTCCTGAGAGCTCCTCCCTCACCAGGCCTGAGGGTTCCCACGCCGGGCGCGCGAGCGCCATGTCAATGGCAAGTGTGTAGAATTTGGCAGCGCCATCGTGGTTGCCTTTTCTGAACTCTGCATTGCCTTGTTCACGTAGTTTGCCAATCTGGGCGGATCGCTTGGGGTTGACGGGAACCGGTGGTGGCGGCGTTGCCGTGGGTGTTTCGGCTTGGAGCAAGTTGCTGTGCAGGCTGTTGAGAGCAGCGAGTTCTTTCTCGAGGACGTTGCTAGTGCTCTGGGGTGCAGCAATGGACTGTGTAGCGGGGTCCACTTCGAGAGGGAGGAGCGTGAAGGTATCCAGTGACTCCATGGTAGGCTCAGATGTTTTTTTTTTGGCACAGTCACCGAATATAGCAGGGGAAGCGAGTAGGTTTGTTTACTGCGTCGCTTTGGAGTTGCGCAAGTCGTGGTGATGTGGAGTCGAGTCCGAGGCGATGAGGACAGTTTGGCCCAGGGAACAATTCCTCTAGTATCGATAAGCAAAACGCGCTAACACGTGTCTTGAGTGTTTGCGTCCAGTTGGTTGCATGACGCTACCTCGTGCCTATTGATCTCTTGCACTCGGGGCTCGATGTTTCTCTTTCGTCATTCTAGGAATTTTTCCTTGTGTGGAACGGAAATTATTCATATCATCTCATTACATCTACAAGTACAGAGTAGAAATGAAGAAGACAGCAGGTATGTAACTACACGTAGTCTGCTGGTCCAAGTCGTGCATACAGGATCTAGTCTTCTTCGTGAAACTGCTGCTCATCATCTGCGAAGACCTTTGGTAGAAACAGCTTCGTGTTCTCATAAACCAAGAACGTAACAATCGTAGTCGGGATAACGCGAAGCGTATTAGGAATAACACCCTTGTAAAACGCCAAAAAACCTTCGTTCTGATATGTCTTTTTCAAGACATCAAGCAACCCATTGTACTGCTGCGCAGCATTGTACTGTTGCAGTCTCGCTCTGATCGGCTGGTACGGATATGTGATGGCGCCAGCAAGAAGTTTGCTTCCACCGCTCATGTATACGTATTCCCAGTTGCTGAGTTTGTCTTGCCCACCAATATGCGTAGCTCGTCTCTTCTTCATGTTCTCATAAATGCTGAACTGAACAGCACCATGTAGAACACCGAGGGAGGAAGGCAGGAAACCTGCCCATAGCCCCTTCAGCCCACGCGTTTCGTATACATGACGAAGCCCGACAGCCATAGACTTGTATGCAGAGGGGTGGTTGGCACCACGTTCAAGCATGCGTGTTTTCACCACCCAAATGGGGTTTGTACAAGCACCAGTGAGAAGACCTAGAACAAAGAGTTAGCCAATCGCTCCCAACGACTGGAAGAGCCTAACGTACCAGCAATGATGCTCGCAGAGAAGAATTCTGCGCTCCCAAGGTGTTCGCCCTTTTGCCGTCTACTCTGGAAAAGGTCTTTCAAGTTTCCATAGAAGAGGAAATAGAGACCCCATCCAAGACTGTTGCCCAATAGGTTTGGCCACAGTCCCCTGTATAGGGCTTTTGCACCGCCTTCATCTCTGATTACATTGCGTAGTATCCGGAACGAGTCTCCGGGTCGCGATCTGCTGGTCGTGTTGAGCTGCAAACGATTCTTGAGAAGATCAAGTGGGTGCGCAGCTAGACAGGAGACGACACCGGCGCTAAATCCTGCTACGCTTTCAATAACAGAGGCCGAGAGAGCGCTTTGCGGCGCACTTCGTCGTTTGGTCGTGACATTTTGTTCTACTGGTGGGAATGCGCGGGGCATTGCTGGTTTGAGGGATGGATGAATGATATCGCCCAGAACATCCTCGGGTATGGGACGCGACGCAAAAGGGGCTGGGTAACCAGGATAGGGCAAAGAGGTTTCTCGGGTTATATCATTGCGTAGATTCGGGTGTTGAACCATTAGTCGCAACCGCAGACATGGAGGGGAAAAGATGGCGGTGGTAGAAGCTTGGACCTAGCGTCGGAGCTAGTAAGAGCTGCCGTGGGGGACGTCATCGACGTGTTTTGCATTGTATTCTCTCTGCTACCTCGTCGCATTCAAGCGCCAAGGTTCATTTTTGTGGTCATGGCCCACTTTGTTCCCCCACGTCCTAGATAAGAGGCTATAAACTAGGACCCCTGTGCCACATTCGCTTCAGAGACGTATTCACTGCTCGCGCAATACGTCCGACTCAACTATACTACGAACTACACGCGGCTAGCTTTTCCAACCTTTAGCGGCAAGAGAGGAATGTAGTATTTGAAAAGTTGGAAAAGTCTTCAATCGAACTGCCAACTGCTGGTCTAAATGTTGTTAAATCTATAATAATAGACGGACTACAAGAGCTTCATTCTTGGTACTAATATCGTGGTTTGAGCAGACTAGCTAACGTAATCGAATTACAATTTCCACAAATCTTCATTCTCTCTTATCATGCCGATTCAGACGCCAGCGCCAAATTTCTGATCAGAGCAACATGTCGTAGGCGGCGCCTCCGTCTTCTTCTCTTCTCCAAATGCCATTCGGCTCAGCTTGTCTACAAGCGTATTGCCCTGCTTCACCCCGCTGGGTACACTGCAGTAGCTGGGCGGAATGTCCAAGCATGGGTTACGAGTAAAGAAGTTGCGGGGTCGCAGTAGAAGTGTCATTGGCTCAGCAGGCATGATTGGGAAGTCCTCTGGAGAGGGGAAATGCGTGATACCGAAAGTGTGCCATAGTACCACGTCGGTGTTGTCGAGGTTCTCGTTGGGGTTCGCTGCAATCCAGGCAGGAATTCCTTGAGAGGGCTCACCAGAAGTCTGGGGAACGTGTCGGCCTGCTGGATGGATCTGACTGTCATCATCTGGTGGATGTTAGTGTCTGTTGCGTTTCGCGACCAGGTTGTGAGAAAACTCACACTTTGTAACATGCACAGCATGTCTTGCAAAACCAGCCCTCTTCCATACCAAGCCGCCAGGCTTTGGTAGCAACTCCGGCACCTCTCTGCTGACCAGCTTGTATGATACTGGCTTCTTGCTATATGGGTTCAGTTTGTTGGTGTTAGCCATCTCCCATGTCCGGCTCGTTGTGCCATCATAATCCGTTGCGGCTTGCTCAGGAGTACTGAGCTTTGTCTTCTTCGCGTAGAAGGCGTTGCCGTACTTATTCTCTGCACTGCCGACCTCTCCATCACCTCGTGCCGCATCCACCATGAAGACAGTGTTCTCCGGCCCGTCAATATTGGGGTCGATACGCATACAAAACAGATGCTGGTGGTTATGTGCGTTGACACCTGGGTACACTTCGGTGCCCCAGCCCTTGAGATCCTCGCCAGGAAGCATAGCATAAGTGTTCAAGATACCTGTGAGTTTGATCTCCAGCTGTATCGTTCCGTCCAGATGGAAGATCCAGTACACACAGTACTCGTAATTTGCAGCAGTAAAGATGTGCGAGATGATCAGCTTGCGCGCGCGGGTTACAGTCACACTTTCGTCACGGAAGTCAGTGTGCTTGAACAGAATGCCAGCGTCCTCTTCATGGATGCAGATAGCATTTTTGATCGTGGTTGGCTGGCCCGCGCGATTGACGAATGCCGCATCCATGTAATGAATTGCTCCCTTGCAGTCGCAGCCGAGGCTCAGTGAGTTGGTCATGTATCCTCCTCCGTATTCGCCAAGATCGAAGGCGTGTTTGCGTTGATGTGGATGCTCTGGGTTGCCATAAGGCACAACCATCTCCGCCAGTGAAAGACGCCAGAATGTATCACGAACGGTGCCCTTATCGTTGAACGTAATATTTGACAGGACTATGCCTTCACGATAATTGAAGCCAATGTGCAGCTTCCAGTTCGCCCAGCTGATGTACCTTCCGTCCATCTTGAAAGAAACACCCTCGGGCTGCGTGACATTAATAGGCTTCAAGTCAGTCTTGAATCCACCCTCAGCTTCGATAGCCGATGCGTGATAGTTATTTGGAGGTGCTTGGTTGAGCGGCCTTCTGACTGGCGGTACGTCGATGTGAATGATCTCTTGGGTATCAGAGTTATAGATGGGACAGAAGTCAAGAGGGTACGTGTACTGGCTGTCGTCCGGATGGGGACGGTAGTACATGAGAGCTTGCTGGAGACGGACCTTTGTGCCAAAGCGCTCATCGTAGCCGATGGTCCATGCTGTTTTTCATCAGAAGAAGTTTGATGTCATGAAGTTGGAGAAACTCACGGTCGCAGTACACTTTGTGCATGTCTTCTGGAGGAATACCGATGATGCCGCATTGCTCAATGACCTTGGGGTCTTTTCTTACAATTGTCTCCACAATCTGGAGGTCTTCCATTGTAATCTGAAGATAGAGTTAACACACTTATTACTACAGTCAGGTCCGAGTCGAAATTTACCAATGGTTGCACATCATCAGTCAACGTCCAACTAACAATCTTGCTCTCATTCAAGTCCACCTGGCCGTCGAATACCTTGCTACCACGACCAATGCAGACAACATCTGCAACTCGATGCGGCCGTGGCGTGTGGTCGGGATCCTTGAGCCACTTCATCATCTCTGCTTTGCGTGGTTCCCATAGTGTGATGGCGTTGAAGAAGACGTCGCTATGCTCCTTACGGATGACAGCCACTGCCTGTTTGATTTCCGCTTCGCTGAGGGGGTCAAAAGGATGCGGAGGAGACCCAATCCCAGTGATGTGGGAGGCAGTCTGTTTCAACCGGTCCAGTGACATGATGTGATGCTTGGAAGATGTCGTGGGAGTCACGAAGAGTTGGTATTGCTCGCAGCATCCAGAGCTTCGATGGTCTTATAACTTCAGGTGGACGGGCTAAGCGGGGGCAATGTGCATAACCCAACTACATGGCTCATTTACCGAAGCCACTAATCTTTCACCAATAGCATTATCTATCAATCGAACCGGAATCATTCTTGGACAGTCAAAGTTAACGTTCAAGGCCCTGTTATCGACGCGATAAGCAGGCAACTCGGGATTATCGCACCAATCTGGGTTAGGCTGCCCCACTTCTCCACGCACAACGATGCAAGGGAGGCTGGGGTCACTGCACCATGTGTATTACAGCAACCGTCTTTGGCCACCACCCGACGATCCGGCTCGAGATGTTTGATGAGATTCCAACGGTCATTATCGATCGTCGTAAGTCCATACAAGACTTCCTTGGCAAGATTATGCCCACATAACGGCAGGTCTCGTTTGGTAGTCTAGAGTTGAATGACCAGGGCAATGAGCATGAGATAAGGCTTTCTTAGCTGAATCATACCTGTAATGGATGAGAAAGTGTTACTTTGGATTGCTAGGGGTATAGACCATACGGCCTGCTTAGCAGAAAATAACCTATAGTTGAGGAGAGAGGTCTACTTCGGCTTTCAAGGTTCAGTCTGGAAGGCTACTCAGTAAGATATGATTGAAAAAGCTGACTTTCTGCCATCGTCCAAGCAGTTTCGAGAAAACACACCCTCGTCAGCCTTTTTATTAGTCAGCCATCTTATCTAATCGTCTTTGTAGTTCTGGCTGGAAAGCTATGCTAACGGAACAACTGCCGATGTGCTGACTTTTGCCATGTTTGAACACAACAGCTTCGAATGGCTCAACAGCGGAAACTGCCGTTGAATTCCTTCAACTAGATTGAATAGCGAGTGTTAACAGGGATATTAGATAATGGATAGTGTCACTCTTGGGTGGATAAGGAGGAACTCAGACGTAATAATTTTCCGAAGGGAAAGAACATGTTTGGACATCAGTCTGCTTCGAGTTGTAATGTTTCCCATCAGACTAGCACCAAAAAACGCTACGGCGGCTTAGGTTCAGAGTGTCATACACGGGAATAAAGACTGTTTTTCATGAACTGAATACCACCATGAGATGCGAGGAACATTGCGATCACGTAGCTCTTGTCTCAAATCGATAAATTGGCCTCATTACTGGTTCGCTAAGCCGCCGTATCAAGCCATACTGAAGGATGGAGATGCTACCCCACATTGGGCTGATACGCCGTCCAAATGGCGATGCTAAAGTACTTACGTAGTAGTTCGAATGCCAAGGCGAGGCTTAGCACCACGAGACCGTCGTGCGTACACGAGACCAAAACAAAGCCTTTCAAACGACAACAGTCACAACGCTAATTTACGGCAAAAGGCCGAAAAGGTTAATCATAGGTCCCGTATGACCGTGGTGAGTAAAGTAGGTGTGGGGCTCTGCATAGTGAAGCTTAGATTTCGAGAAGATTACACTGGCGTAATGTCAATGTATGGCCTCGACAGTTAACCCCATTCAATAAGTTTACAGACTTCAAGTTATGGGCCGCCTCGAGAAGATAGTGTCAGCACCCTGGCTGGTGAAAAATACAGCTATTTGGAGTATGTCCCATGCGTTGCAATGCCAGACGCCAAAAGCATTTCAAAAAGAAAAAGTACCCCTTTATGTTGCGAAACCGATTCATCATCATGATTCTCCATTTCCATCCGCGAATGATCTGTAGAGGATCAGCAATAACACGTCATCAACCCTGTTTTTATTCGCGGATATCTTCGCAGCGGGCCGTATGGTTTGAAGAATGTCTGAGGCGTCCAGGCTATTCCTGCCCCAGCCGCTCGGCTGCCGACGAACGATGCCTGCCCATACCTCCTTTAGCTTTTTCCGAAGGTCAATACAATAGAAGTCTAGCGTACATTATTTTCTCAACGAATCACAGCAAGAGCCTTTGATCAGCTCGGCAGTGATGGTGCACACCCGAGTCTTAGTTACACCTTCTTCATGTAGTCTAAGAAATCCGGGAACTAAGCAAAAGCCAGGATATCTGTCTAGATTATTCTGCCTTATGCCACAGACTATGAGCGCCAAGTGATGTGCGTAAATCGCCCTCAAGTCAATCCTACCAACCATACGTTTCTAGGCGACGAACTAGATGCTCAATGCGGCAGTTGAGTAACTCATGGGAGGCATATAAGCAGGAAACATGTCAGCTGGATATGTTCCGCTTACGACTATGGAGCCGACACCTTTGGCTCAGCCCAATGGGCTGAAGTCCCTTCTATGGTGCTTGGAGCTGGCGCACTAAGTACTAGTCAAATGCATGCTACGTTCACGAGCTCAGCTATGGAGCCAACCATATCTTTTTACAGATACATTCAATCGCCACCCAAAGCTTCAACTAAGAAGCAATCAGCAGTTCGTTTCGTAGATTCGCTATGCTGAAGCAGCCTGTCCACACCATCTTGTTCACCATGGAGTTGGCCATAGCAAAAGTTAAATATCCCCTCGACTTCCCTCCATATAGCATCTGAACAATACAGCTCTCTCCCGTCTCAAGTTTGGAGACACATCTCTTCCTATCCCAATTTGGGAAACATTTTTATCCTCTAACACGTCATGGTGAGAGGATCTTCACTTCTCACTGCGCTACTAGCGGCCAGTGCCTACGCTTGGATGCCGGAACATCGAGAACTTGCTGCGTTCAACCGAACAAGCAATTATCTCTCGAAACGCGGCTCTAACCTTCCCAGTTGGAAAATCCGAGGTGTCAACTTGGGCGGGTGGTTGCTTTCTGAGCCATGGATGATGAGCAAGGAGTGGTCAGACATGGGCTGTGGCAATGCATGCTCCGAGTTTGACTGTGTGGTTGCTCTTGGTCAATCCAAGGCAGATATCGCATTCAATGACCACTACGCTCGCTGGATCACCCCGAGCATGATACAAGATATGTACAACGCTGGTCTGAACACGATCCGCATTCCGATTGGATACTGGAGTCTCAGAACCATTGTCGATAGCAGCGAGAACTTCCCCAGAATGAATTTGAAATATCTGGATGATGTTGTTCAAAAGGCTGCCGATTTGGGCATGTTTGTTGTCATGGATCTCCACGGCGCACCGGGATCTCAGAAGACTGAGGACGCTTTTACTGGCCAGGCATGTCTTCTGAACACCTTTTCTTTACATTGAATTAGTGCTAACACTGACTGCAGTGTCTACCTACAGCATATCTGCCGGGTTTTTTCACACAATACAACTACGATCGCGCCGCCAGGTGGCTCAACTGGATGACTCGCCGCATCCATTCGAAAGCCGCCTACAAGTCTGCTGTCGGCATTATTGGCGTAGTCAATGAGCCGCAAACATCTCGTGACAAGGGGGGCATGCCCAAAGAAGAGATCGACACACTGACCCAAAAGTACTACCCACAAGCTCTCAAAGCTGTCCGCGATGCTGAAAGAGATCTGGGCATCCCCGAAAGCGAGCGCCTGCATGTGCAGTTCATGGATACCCTATGGGGTGCTGGCACTCCCAAGTCTAACCTTCCATCAGACGGCCGCGTGGTCTTTGACGACCACAATTACGTTGGCGGTGCCGTCACAGCAAAGAACCCAGATGCCAAACAAGCCGACTACATGTGGTACTCGTGCTTTGAAGACGACCGGCTCTGCGACGGCGACACCCCCAAGATAGTCCAAGAATGGAGTCTCACAGTGAAAAACCAAGACTCGAGCGAGTTCGACTGGAAGCAGACCAAGAACGAGGCTTTCTACAAGCAATGGTTCATCGCGCAGCAGCGACTGTACGAAAGGACTAACGGGTGGATCTTCTGGTCTTGGAGAACACAGCTGAATGATCCGAGATGGGACTATAGTTACCTTGTGTATAAGAAGTGGGTGCCGACTACGGCAGCGGGGTTGGAAGCGAGTGCGAAGCAAGATGTCTGCACCAAGTACTTTGGCAACCAAGGTATGATTGCCAAGACGAAGAAGATGAGATTGCGTGGATAGCGCTGCCGATGTTTCTTTTGTGTTGACCATTCTGGGCAAAATTGTTGTTTTCGTGTTGGAATACCCCCTTTTTGTATCGTCAATAGTTATAATGGAATTTGTGTATACTTTCATTCCTGCACAGAGTATAGTTACGCTGTTTCGCTGCAAGCACATCTAGTTGCCTAATCAAGCTCTTTGCTGTTAAACTCAACCCACTTTTGAATAAGGCTCTATGAAGTAGTTTTCAGCCAGAACGCTGTGTGACCATGCAATCTGCTCAACTTCTCTACGTAGTGGGTATCTTCACACTTAGTGCATAAGCACTAACACCCATATCATGAGACCTAAAAATGCCAGCGAGTAATCGCCTTAAAAGGGTTTATGAGCCGTTGCTGCAGGATTCGTTCGAGCAGTTTGTTGTCAAGGAAAGTCAGCCGACTCTGGACAGATCACTGCAAGATGCAGCGACGATAAGTATTAACGTGCACTTAAATGCCGAGGTTGAGCGCAAGTAATAAGCTCAGAATGCTACACGAGCTCGTGCAACGATACTAGTAGTTAGTGCAGGTCATTTTGCGGGGAAGTAGACCGTGGACTAAGTGGTGATCGGCATGTGCAGATCATGGTGTTATGGATTGTCAGCAGATCCATTGCCGGGATTAGTACTGAGACCTGACTTGGTGTTGAGGCAATCTCAGCGTATAGGCGAAGTTCTGATGACCATGGGACAGAATCACAATGCCAATGAGACGATAGGATAAAGAGCTCAATTCAAATCTCTGCAAAAAAAAACAGCAAAGCACTCCATGCAGAACCCAACCCAAGCCATAGAGGCGGTATATCATCTCAAAACGCCGTGTTAGTGCAATACAGACAACTCCCTGGGGCAACATCGCCAACTCAATAGCCTTGTGAGCACCGACGGAAAGGCGCTATCCAAACCCTATGATAAGAATTATAAGAGAAATAAACAGGTCGTGAACAAGCACGATAAATCGTGAGTCGTGACTTTCAGAGACTTCGTGAAAGCATAAGCAGAAAGGATCAAGAAGACTGAAAAAGAAGAACAGACAGACTAGCTGACGCTCTGCGAAAGAGCTGAAGATAGGTGGGACGCAAATTTGGCGTCAATGCCGTCTTCCTGGCCACCTAGGCCAAGACCTATCCCGCTATCGTCGTGGTTTGACTCTTGTTGTGATGTGTTCAAATTATAATCATATCCAAAGCTCATGTTATACTGTGATGACTGTTGAGTAAAGCGTCCAGCATTGACTGATGATCTTCCGTTAGTCAACCATCATGTGGGTTCCTATTGGGAATGGAGGTACTCACCTTCCTGATTAGATCCAGTATCCTGAATAGTCACATGGCTAGTAGTTGACATGAACGACTGGTCGGGGCCAAAGTCGGCTTCAAGACTACTATAGCGGCTGTCGTTGTTACTGCCACTCCCACCATTGGTCATGCCAGCGTTGAGAGAATCGCCCATCACGGGGGAATAATTTGAGGCGTTCCAGTCCGGTGCCGAGTGACCCAGGAACCCTCCGATGGATGCCAGCCATTGTGCCATCTCGTCCACGAATACCTTGGTGAGCCACCACCCCTGGAAGCTGATTCCGTTCTCTACTGTGATTTCTCGTAGGGCTGCGGATCCAAGCGCGCTGATGCAATGCATAATGGTGCGCGCATGCGCACCAGGGAAACGTGAGGGTAATCGAGTCAAGAATGCTGCAATGCGGTCAATGACAGATTCTGACGGATCGGCAGGCGGGTCAGGATATGGTGCCCGATGTATCGTTCCAGAGGGTAGTTGAATCTCTTGCGGTAGTGGACCTAACATAGATCGGATCTCGGTGGTAAGGATGTTGTACACTTCCTCGTGTGCGCACGAGGCGGGCAGCTCGTTTGCAATGATGCGCTTGATGTTCACATACTGGAGCCAATCGGCGAACATATGGGTTCGATGGCTCTCTGCTGTGAGCATGACGGCTGCTGCGTGGGCCGCTGAATTGACACGAAGCATCTGTCGTAGAAGATGAGCGAATAGTGTGGCGGGTTCCAGCTTTGCCTCAAGGACGTGTACAGGCAGGGACGCAAATTTGGCAGCGATGTGTGCGTGAAGTGTCTTTGCAACATTGTCGAGAAACTTTAAAACCGGCGGCGGTGCTACCTGGAGCGTCAGTTGAGAGACGTTCCGAATCATCTTTTGATACATCATCCAGTCACATTCTCTGATCCATGGTGCAAGCTCTGGTGTTGCAAACAACTTTTGTACTGGCACAGTCAAAGTACCATGAAATGTGCCGAACAGGCGGAAAAATTGCTTCTCCTTGCAGTAACGTACGGAGTCCACTAGGGAAACGACATGCGAGCGATACATGGCGACTAGGTTATCAGCTGAGTCAGGGTCGGTGCGCGGTGGGAGATACGGTTTGATATCTGGCAATTCGACGACGAATGCATCTGGGGCGTCGAGAATGTCGGATGTTGGGAACTTGAGCTCGTGTTCGTACGAAGATTTTGTGCGGGATTGCGCGGGCTGGAAATGCGGCGAATAGATATCGGTGAACAGCACACCGCGGGATGCAGTCGGAGTGTAGAAGGTATTTTGAGACTCTGCTCTTGGTTCTCGAGGCGGAAACTGTGTGCTGTCTGCAGGCAGGCGCGGGATAGCACTGGGTATGATTAGCATATCTAATTCAACAGGCCAGGAATGTGCGACATACTCGAGGTTGAGCCTTGGTGTTCCAGAAGCTTGACGCTTCATAGCATGATGGGCAGCAGCGCCAGTGCTAGGTCGACGCGCTTCGTCACCATCACCACCATCATTGATGAGCTCCAGGTCGACATAGTGGTACTTGGACTCTCCACGGACACCGAGACGTCTGGTTTGGATACCGGGAAAGATGACACGAACAAGCTTTCCAAATGAGGCCGGGTTAAGGGGAATAACGCGATCGGTGCCGCAGCGCTCTGCATACTTGGAGTAGACGCGGTTGCGAGGAACCGACGTCTTTGCAACACGGCAAACTGATTGCAACCTATCTAGTCTTAGCATTTCTGAAGCGTAGGTCTATCGTGCCACTTACCACAGCATGGCGAACAGCTGCTTCGACTTCTCTGATTTGGATGTCCTATCATTCTGTATAACCTCTGCTGCAACATCCTTCAGGTCACGGCCTTCGTTCTGGTTCAGCAATTGACGCAACTCCTTGTCATTGGTTGCTGCTCCAGAAGTAGAGGCCCTCTTCTTCTTGTCTTCGTTGTCCAGCGATGGAGCCATGAAACTGTGCTGTTGCGAATGTTGCGAATGCTGCGGATGTTGTGCATGCTGTGGGATTGGATTGTGGTAGGCGTGGTGATCTGTTTGCGCTGGCTGCCCATTTGGTTGAGGCTGATTCGCGGTCGAGTCGGCCGGGTAACCGAGGTACTGCTGAACGCTTTCCAGACTCATGTTGATGAGATGGTCCTGCGCGCTGACCTGCTGCGCAGCCTGTATGAGTGCAGGCTGCAAGGCCTCACCTGTTGTGAATGGTGCATGATACTGCGGCTGCTGAGGAAACTGGCTAGCTCGGGATTGCTGAGGCTGCTGAAACTGTTCGAACGAATGAACGCTTGTCGTTGATGCGCGAGAAGGCGGGCGATTACTCCGGGTAGACATTGAAGTGTTTGATCGTGACCGGCGGATATCGGTCATGGTAGGGGTGCCAGTAGTGGCTGGTGTCTTGTCTGTTTACACCAAAACAATGGGACGACAACGGCGTAAAGGGGGCGATCGCACGGTCGGATGGGTAGCCAGGACGCTGGATAATTCGAAAGAGATCTACAGAGGGCGCGTCGAAGCTATAGATGGACGCTCTGGACGTGTAGGCCGAAATGTGGATGTGTTTCGATGCTGCTGGGCTTGTTTGTTTTCGGCCCCAGAGAGCTGGCTGACACGCTGATCTGTTAAGTAAGATGTCCAAGACGCGAAGGGGATGCTCCAGGAAGAATGTCCAGCTTCGAAAGGCGGCGTCGGCGCTGTCGGGTCCCCTCGGGCGGGTTTGTTGTGGGAGGGAGTTTTGGATGTTTACGCTTTTGACTGAACTCGGTCGCACCTGCAGCAACGGGTGGTCGGCGCGCATGGGCCAGCGGCATCACATGACCATCGTCATCATACCGTGCAATCTTACTTTCACCTCGTCGCCCAAAAATGGACAATGCCGTTCGGACCGGGATACACGCCGTTCACACAGAGTCTGGACGCGATGTAGCCCAGGATGCACGCGATGTGTCTTATGCGGGCCAAAATGCTGAGATTTGGCTGGCTTGTGAAAGGCGGTGACGTATTTAGCGATGACGAGCCCACTTCATCCATCCCACAATCGTTCCCGCTCCGCGTTCCCGCTCCTCACTTCCAAACAACACCTTGCAGCTCGTCCCTGATCGAACGAATCTGCCCACCGCATCTCTAATTCTCTTCGCCAGCGACTACAGCAATTACCCTCAACGTCTAGCAACCTTTCACAATGTCTGTCCAGGATAGAGCCCAGGCACAGTTGTCACAGCTCGACAAGGAGGTAAGCCCCCGCCGGTTCAGCCGGATGGCACATTGCCAAAATACAACATCTCCGCCTGGACTTCACGACAAGTTGTGCCATCCGAAACTCCAGGAATTCCATGCTGATGGTGTCGTCTTCTAGCTGTCCAAATACCCCGCCCTCAACAACTTTGAGAAGCAGACCTCCGTTCCCAAGGTCTACATGGTCCTCGGTCTTGCCGGCCTCTACTTCTTCCTCATCTTCTTCAACATCGCTGGAGAGTTCCTTGTGAACATTGCCGGATTCGTTATCCCTGGCTACTACTCTCTGGACGCCCTCTTCTCCGCAAGCAAGGTTGACGACACTCAGTGGCTGACAGTATGTACCCCGCCATGCTGGGTGGAAACCGCTTCCCCACAACACACGTGATAGCGTGGACACAACTAACGCAGCCATGCAGTACTGGGTAACATTCGCGTTTTTGACTGTGTTTGAGAGCGCCGTCAGCGCCAGCTACTGGTTCCGTAAGTACACTGAACTCGCCTTATGCGATCCGCAACTGACTCCAAATAGCCTTCTACTACACTTTCAAGTTTGTCCTGGTCCTTTGGATGTCCCTGCCCCAGACTGCGTACGTTGCCTCAGTAGGACACTGGGACGCTTGCTAACAACCCACAGTGGTGCCCAGCTGGTCTTCCGCTCGTTCATCCAGCCCGTTTTCTCCCGCTACTTCTCCCACAGCGGCTCTACTGCCGCTGACCTCCGTTCCAAGGTTGACTCCGCTGGCAAGCCCCATGCCTCGTAAACCAGTCGTAGTCGTAGCACTTCTGACAGTCGCATGGCCAGATCAGTGCCAGCACGGTCAAGTCCAGGAGATGCCCTCTGCTGTGCGGAGGCCAAACAAGACGGACTTCTCGGAGCTTAGGGCTGTTGCGGCTTGGAATCGAAGTATGAATGAAGGTACATGGATACGGAAAGTGTTCACAAAGGGTTTGGCATGAGGGAAGAAAAGGCTGGAATCCTGATGTTCACTTGTCCACGAAGCGACGGATTGGGTAATAAATTACTTCTCTTAGCATGGGAATGTGACAAGGCTGCTTGTAAGCTATGATATCACGTATTAGAAAGCGTCCTGCCCTTTAACAACAATCAATCATTTTACCCCCATTGCATTTTTGAGATTACTTAAGCCCAGAAACAACAGTGCCTAGAGTTTGGAACAGCCATGACTAATTGGTTGCAGAGGACTGGATCATGGCATATTCCGCAGTACAACTGGCATCTGGCTTGCGATGTTATTGCGCATGTACTTGTGTGTTACCAATCTCTCAGAGTTGGGCTAGGCAGGGTTTGTCTTAGACACGTTACTTTTACTAATAGTGTCGATGTCGGAGTCGCCATCCGCACAAGGACTGTTTTCTGTTGTGCGTATGGTGGGATTTTGCATGCGCAGACCCATTTGACGTGTACAAGCAATATTCGTTTTGTCATCCTTGGGGATGGCAGTGTCTCTATCACCAGGTGCTTACTACCCAATGAGCCGCGACTTTCTTCCCAGGCCAACCAGGAAGCTTTTTCTTGGAGACCTCAAAACTCCGTGTCACGATTGAAGTCGTCTGGGCCTCTGGCTAAACTGTAACTTCCTGTTCACTTGGTGCTAAACCAATTCGGATCACGCCCATCAATCAGTGATTGCCAGCTTTCGAGCATGCGCCTGAACATCGTCGGCCCTGTACTCGGCTTTGCGCGTCATCTGTATGAATGTCTCATGTTGATCTTCCGGAGTATAGCCAACAACCGCAAGAAAGAGCTTGTGCTGCGGTGACGCGTGGCAGCCTCAGTAGCATTCCAGGCTATCATGCATCGCAATGCAGTGACAGCAACACCTATGTATTCACTTAGCACACCACTAACATTCGACATTTCTCCGGGATTGATTAGGTAGAACCTGCATAGCTGCCCAACAAAATGCTGGAATGCCCAAGATGACAGCAGGCTGAAACCGAAGCCAATAGAACGCGTCCGAATCCACAAGCGAGTGAGTCCTCCAGCATTGCTGCGCCTTGTATTTTGACACTACGGAGACGCCTTGTTGGGTCTCTGTAACTGTGGCGTCCTTTTAACGAATCATACGTGGGTACGTCTAGGCAAACGCAATGAAGTCCTCAAGATCTGTTGGGGGAACGCTCGTTTGCCCCCATCTAGACGCCGTTTCATATCAGCTTGATTCCATTTGACCGAGAAAGGATACCGTGTATGCATGCATTCCTCTTCAGAACACCTGACAAGTACCTCAGAGGGTTCATCCTATCCATCTGGTCACACTAGTTTTCTCCTCACTCAACATTCTGCCTTTCAAACTTCCAAACTACTACCCTGTACTTTATTGTCAGCGTTGATTCGTTATGTAAGTTTATGTACCCAACTATGGGTTGCTCATATTAGCGAACCTGGAATGGCGGCCCCTTGAGCCTATGCAATCTGAGGCACTGTTTGAGTACTAATGTTGCGTACAGAACTCAGAAAGAGGCTTAAGGACTGGTTAGTACGACTGAGTATGGGTATCAAGATAACCAGCACCACCACCAAATTTAACAGTCGGCATAGGTAACGCTCCAGTAATGGACCTCATCGATCGAGAGCACCCAACGAGTGACGACAAGCCACCTTGGGCGGGGATGGTTTTCCGACAGCGGGTATATTCTGATGCTATGCTCGAAAGTCTGAAGAAGCGTTACCCGCAAGGTGCAAATCTTCGGGAAAGGAAGCATATGGCTGCGATTGAATTTTTACAGCAGGAGCTTCGAGAAATGCAGGAGAGAGAAGCAACTCTAGTTTCCGAAGTGCATTCTGCTGCCTCAACGCCTGATGCAGAAATCTTTGATTGTAAAAGTCAGAGAAGCATTTCGCCGCCATACTCACCAGCTGCCCCGTGTCCATTGCCAGCTGTCACGAATGAGTGCAACAATGGAAGCAACACTCCAACTATGACACTTTTGAAACAGCCTCCTTCTTTGGCGAGCACGATGTCTGGACAAGAGATTGTTTTTAGTGTTGTAGATGGGCCCATAGTGCAGCGGCGGAAGAGGAAGAAAATGACCGCAACGGAGAAGATCGCTTACAAGCAGATGAGAAGGGTTGGTGCTTGCGATAGTTGCAAGCGGCAAAAAGCCAAAGTAGACAGCCCTAGCATTCTTCAAAACAAAGTCTCAGTACGCAAGGCTGACACAATATAGTGCACCCATGTTCGCGGAGCAACTGATAAATCTAGGAACTCACCAGCTCCCACTGGTATACCAAGGTCAGTCATCTCAATTACTACTGAAATCTTCTCATTCCGTGATCCAGAGAAAGTCGATCCGTTTCTGGCGCAAGGACATTTCACTCTGATGCAGCAAGCGAGCGCAAACACCGGCTCCCAGCCGTGGAATCCTCGCAAGAATTACCACAAGATTGTGGCACCTCTTTCAGAGATTCACCAATAGCAACTCCCGTAACTGTGTCAGAAAGCACGCAATGCTACCGAGACATGCAAATGGGTGCACAGTCAGATTCGTTTGGGTACGTACCTGTTTCAGCCAGTTCGGCTTCCTACAGTGTATCTACACATCCTGTATCTGGATCCCAGAGGAACATCGTCGACCCTCAAATCCTAACGATGGATTATTCCTACCCTTTTGACTTCACTGAAGCCAATGGGGCTTTTCCTTCATTCTTGGCCCAGGGACTTTTACCATCTGGTAATCTGGACGCCGGACATCTTTCCATGGACATATGGAGCCAAATACAAGAATACTATGCCGATGGAACTCATCCAGACTGAACAAAGCTCCATGGCCACAGGACACTTTGACGGGTGGAAATTGCTCCAAATAAGCACGTTCCCCCCACGCACATTTTCCATACCACCGGGATCACATTAGGATTCATCTTGTAGGTTCGTACTCGGCCCCCCAAGCGGATTGGTTATACCGGCTCAAGGATTGAGCAAATCTTCGACCATAGCCCAGGAAAAGCCTGAGGGCAATTCTTTTACTTTTTCCACTCTTCCTGTTAGTGTTTTCTCGTACAAATTTTGTACGCTGCACTAGCAGATGATGTTGCATGTATTTGATCCTAGGCAATAGGATCTCTTGGGACACCAACTAATGTGAACCACCGTTGTTATCATCTCCATCTAGCAGCTATGGGCGCCGAAGATACAGATACAACGCCAACGCGCAGCTTTCAGAGGCGGTTTCACATCGTTGATCAAGTGAGTCATTGCTCTCACCCATCTGGCTTGACCAGTCCTGCTTTATCATATCAAGGGTACGTTGGTAGTGCTAAGTACACGACAAGGCCAGTGAACGAAACCTTCTCTATACCGCACGAAATTTCCTACTAATTCCTCTCTTATTCTTTGATGTTACATTCACGCATTTAACGTCCTATCTGAAGTATTTTCTTTTCTGTACTGGTTCGACCGCACCTGCAGTGAACAGCACCCAATGCGACTAAATCATGGCAGCCGAGCATCTCCACTTGGTCGGCCACATGTTTCAGTTCAGATTTGAAGGCCACATCTACTTGGACCGTGTTGGATTTCTTTATTAGATGGACCAGTATTCCATTTTCTCGTTCTCTCCCTGCTTCTCTTTCTACTCATCCGGACCAACCCGGTGGTCTATGTTTCGTTGCAAAAGGCAAAACAAACATTGGGAAACGTACAAAGCTCTAATTGTTTTTGATACAGAACATCATCACCAATCGATCCTGGCAATCAGCAGATTTTGGCGCCTGTTGACGCTGCCACGTCCGTCACTGCAACCACAGACAGTGACGCGACCTCACCAAGCCTAGCGTCAGTGCCGTAAAATGACCGCCAAGCACGAGACGTTCTATCGATCTTTGACGCGACACCTGGTGTAAAGACTGGAAGTTCATGTTGGCTCGAGGGACACACTCGTTGGTGGGCGTGAAAGATTGTGACAGGCACATGGGCAAGATTGCATCTGGGGTGATGGTTGGTTGAGAGAGACCTTTTTTAGAATTTCGTTTTGCAAATGACCTCCTGTTTGATACAGAATGTATTTGTTCCGGCATCTTCCAGCAGATAAGACCAGTAACGGATTGTCTACATTGTGACCACATGTCTATGCCAGAAGGACGATCGTGGCAAGCGAAAGCGGCGCGCTGGGAAACACTGGCCCGATCGGGGCAATGAACCTCGGCCCAAGTCACGACATGGAGGTGCAGTGCAGTTGCTACAAAACAACGCCAACCTTACGTACATACATCTTACTGCACTGTGTGTGGGTTCCGGTATTGAATTGAACCGTCCCCTTCTTTCATCCACTGCAGATTGCTCGAATCTGTTACTTATCCCTGGTGTTATCAGGGACTGCTGCCCCGGACGCGAATACCGTGCTCGGCCCTGCGTTATCCAAAGTCACTTCCGGCCTTTCCCCACACGCGACGCCTGATCCACCCCCAAGACACACGGGCGGCATCGCCCTCTGCAACCCTCATCATGATACAAGGTACGCGTCGCTGGTTCAAGCGCAACCGCACAAACTTCGCCATCGGCGCTGGAGTGCTCGGAGCGGGCTACTTGGCGGGGCAGTACATCATAGGGAAGCTTGGGGAGGCGAGACAGCGCATGAGCGATGACCGCATCGCAAAGGAGAAGTGCGCAATCGCATCGTGACATACATACAAGCTGCTAACCGCGCTCCAGCCTCCGCCGTCGCTTCGAGCAGAACCAGGAAGACTGCACGTTTACCGTCCTCGCCATCCTTCCCACCGCAACTGAGAACATACTCGAAGCCATTCCCGTCGAGCAAGTCTTGGAAGAGCTGCAGAAGCAAAAGGCAGAGCGACTGGCAAGAAGCGTTGGACCCAGCGAGATTGCTAGCTCAGCACCTCCCAGCGTTGCAGACACGACTGAAGACGACGCCAAGAGTTCCAGTCTTCAGACGGACAGCTTCATCCATGCCAGTCAGATAAACACAGAAGGCGAAAGTGGCGCCGGCCTGGTCGAGGGTGTCTCAGAGGCCAGCGACGAGAAAAAGCCCAAGAAGACCAAGGCGCAGCTGTGGAATGAGATGAAGATTAGTTGTATGTGCCGTTGTTGCGACGTGGACATGATGCAGGTGCTAATCTGACCAGCGATAACGCGAGCCTTCACCCTCCTCTACACGCTCTGTCTCCTCACCCTTCTTACACGAATCCAGCTAAACCTTCTTGGCCGACGCAACTATCTTGCCTCAGTTGTTTCATTGGCTGCACCACAACCAGCCACCGAGGGATCGCGCATCAACCTGGAGAACCACGACGACGATAACTTCGACCAGGCCTATGGCAACGACTTTGAGACGAACCGGAGGTATCTCAGCCTAAGCTGGTGGCTCCTCCACAAGGGATGCATGGAATTGATCGAAAAAGTGAGAACTGCAGTGCAGGAAGTTTTTGGCCTCTTGAATCCAAGAGAGGAGATCACCCTCGAGAAACTATCAGAGCTTACCCTGGAGGTTCGCAAGAGGGTCGAAGGCGCCACTGAGGAGGAACGAAGGTACGCTACCTGTGTCTTGTATTCACAACCCCTATTAACCCCACACAGAAACTGCAAATGGCTCCCCTTTCTCCTCCCACCTCAAGACCAGGAAGACTACGTTCTGCGCGAATCGGGCATGACTTCATCCTCCGAGTCTACTTCACCCAACACTACCACTTCTCTTCGCCGCCTAATCGATGAGACTTCGGATCTCATCGACTCGCCTGCTTTCACTCGTGTCCTTACTCAACTCCTCGACGCTGCCTTTTCTCATCTCGTCGACGACAAGATATCTCAACTCTCATACAAGATTCCACCCATTTCTGAAAGCCATGCTCGTGTACAAGAGATTGTGGGCAGTGATGTCAAGGCCAAGGTTGCCAACAGTCTCGCTGTCTTCTGTCGACAGGCACACAGCATTGGAAGCGGGGCAAACAACGAGTACTTGGCTGCTGTTGAGGCCGTGCGCGGTCTCGAGGCATTTGCAGCTGTGGTGTACTCTAGCAACTTTGAATATGAGAGCCCAGAGGCAGCAGCTCTTAACCAGCCTGCTCCCGCGCAAGAGCAGTTGTCAAAGTCGACACCAGCCCAGAATGACGCAGTCAATCAGAGTAGCGAGAAAGCGGATGATCCCTTCGAAAACGCTTGGGGCAAAGCGCTTGCTAAGGAGGACGGGCAGCAATATTAATTGGGGCGTGTACGACACTTTACATGAGGGCAGCCGACGCAGGATTTCCGAGATACCCGTAATTTGAATCACAACAGAATACATCTACATTCTTCTCCATGTCCGAACACATCTTATAGAGGATTAATTTTCCATAACTGCACTGTATTTACTGCTGCGTTCCGACCACACGCGTCGTCAATTCCGGCTCTCGGAACAGGAGTCGTGACGTCAACGTCTATGTTCTTTGGTGGGACAAGCGAACTGCAATTGCATGTACCTGGGCCTTGCTCTCTGCTTGGACTTCCTCATCATCCAATTGCAGGTACTTCTAAAGCCTTGTTGAACTCCCCCAAGGTATCGCTCCTGAAGATGGCGGACGAAACTAAACACAATGGTACCTCTTCCAAGAATGCCTACGTGACCCTCCTCACGCGGCCATCTTACCTTGCTGGTGCCATTCTCCTTGCCTACACGTTGAACAAGCATTCGCCATCTACACCATTGATTATATGCTATACTCCCGAAACCCTTCCAGAGTCATCCATCAATGCCTTTGCCGCCGAAGCCAAACATTCCAATATAGTTCTCAAGCCTGTTGAGCATCTCCGCCTCCCTGAAGATGGAACTGCCCACGGTATGGTTGCCGAGCGTTTCATCGACACATGGACGAAGCTAAGAGTCTTCGACTTATGGGACATGGAGCAAGAATGGGAAAGGCTGTGTTGGCTCGATGCTGATATGATGATCTTCTCGGACCCTTCACCTTTGGTATTCAACCAGCAAAACGATGAGTATCTCACAGGAGGCGACGGCATGAGAACAATGGCCGTACACACGTGCGTCTGCAACCTCGACCACGATGCCTGGGCGCCACCGGAATGGACCAAAGAAAACTGCGCCATGACGCCTCTGACCTCGCCAGACCAACTAGCTCAAGTCAAGCCTGAGCCTTACACACTCTCCAATTTCAACTCTGGCACTTTTCTGTACCGCCCATCCAAGCAACTCGCGGGTTTTGTGCGCCAAAAGTTCGAGGAACTGGGCAACGCCAGACTCCGCGCAATGAAATTTCCGGACCAGGATTTCCTGAATGAAGCTTTTGATGGTCGGTGGTCGCCGCTCTCATGGCGCACAAATGCCCTCAAAACATGGCGGTATTGGCATCCCAACATCTGGACTGATGACTCTTATGTCGCTGTGCTACACTACATTGTCGATAAGCCGTGGGCTGCGCGGAACAAGCCCGATGGCACAGCGGGATATCTAGGGAAAGACGGAGAGACACACAAGTGGTGGTGGGATGAGTTTGAGCTATGGAGGAAAGAGAGACAGCATCAGGGTGAAAATGACCTACTTATCGTTGTGGACAAGTACGTGGCGAGTGCGGATGGGAAAGAGAATGAAGAGATGAAGGCGATTGGTGGTGGGGCGCAGGACTTTGCTAAGAAATGGGATACTAAGAATAAGGGAAGTGATGGTGCGAGCGTAGCACAGGAGGGCGGAGGTGGACCGAAGCTATCCGAAGATGCCCAGAAGAAGGCGGATGAGTATGGTCAGGGACCACACGGCCCTATCCTTAGAAAGCCGATGCTGGGGGAGAGGGGTCATGGGCCTGTGGTTCGTGAGCGTTAACTCATATTCTTCCGAATAAACGAGAAGAGCAGCTGCACGAGTCACAAAAGGCAATGGAATGTGAAACTTAAGATGACAGTTTCCTTTACTAAAAGACTTCATGGCCATGCTCTTCCTCCGAAATACCCTACATCCATCCTCCATTGGCATTTCGTCCATCAAGTAAGCAGGCCATGTAACGCAATTCCCAGATTTCATGCCCCAGAAACATGATATTGCTTCTTCCTCGACAAGCAATCTCAATCCCAGATGAAAAGTGAATCAACTCCAATCCATCTCCCCTTCCTTGGCCGTCGCTGAGGCACCTGAGATATCCGATTACCAGAGATCGATCAGGTTAGCCTCTGCGGTTGGCTTGATGCATCTATTTACAAAAGATCGATCAGGTTGGGTGCTCCGTGATTGTTCTGGACAACAGGAGCTCCAGCCACCTCGGGAGTAGAGGCACGAAGGGCGTCGTTGTTGGCGAGAATGATACGTCCGTTATAGGTGGGTGATGGGCCACGTAGTTCGGCTGCCAGGGTTGGACGGTTGTACCTGGGTGGAGATCTGGATGGAGTACGAGGGTAGCTACTGTGGGTGCTCGTGTAAGTATCAATCTAAGATATATGGTATGCATGCTGTGCATATGATTTATGGTGTGATTGTGTATGCGTGCATGTGGCAGTGGATGGTGGTGGTGGTGGGTGAGAGAGGGTGCCAAGGGGAGAAAGGCGTGAACTTACGCAAGACCAGGAGCAGTATAGCCCATGGCAACAGTGCTCTGACGAACAGAGACCTGAGTCGTCTCTTCGATGGTACCATTGTTGGTTTCAGATCCGTGGTTTGACTCAGCCATAGGCGCAGGCATGTTTGCCTCGACACCAGAAGCCTCGGACTCAGCCCCATGCAGATCCAATCTGCCAATCTGCACAGCCATGTTGAACATGTTGTCAGGATGAGAAGGATCAAACAAGAACTCCAACTCAGGGCTATCACGTGCCAACTCTCCCTTGCGAAACATACTCAGCATAGCTTGGGCACGATAGCAAGCGTGATATCCTTGCAGAAATTCCTGCTTTCCAGCCCTGAAGCCCCGCTTGTACACATTCTCCGCCATCTTTTCAGTCTCCTCTGCCAAAATCTGTTGCTTGATTTCTGCTCTCAAGGCCTCCCTGATCAGGATCTTATAATTTTCTTCGCGCTTGACTTGTGCCTCAGCAAGTAAACGTAGTTCTTCACTCTTGACGGCAAGCTTGGCTTCGCGATCCGCAAACTGGTGGCGCAACCCGAGTTCCGTCTCGCGCCTCGTGTGATCGAGCTGAGCTGCAGTCATTTGGTGCTCGTCTATGCCGCGGAAGAGCTGCCTCTGGCCTTCGACGAGCAACCTCTCGATTTGAGCGACTTTGCGCTCTCGCATAAGGATGTCACGCTCCTTGGCTTCGACACGGGCTTTGAGTGCCAGGGCGGTGAGTTGCTCGTGAAGAAGATTGGAGAGCATGCTGGAGAAGGCCGTCTCAAGGTGTTGGCGCTGGTCGCTCTCGAACTTCTGGCGCAGGTCCCTGTTCTTGGTGCGTTCGGCAACAAGATCGTTCTGGATTTTGAGGATCTGCGCGTTCAAGCGCACGATTTCGGCAGGATTTATGTGGTCATGACGATACTCATACTGTGGGATGTTGGAGCGAGATCCGTTGCCACGTGTGTTTCTGTTGTACGGTGGTACCTGATGGCCGAGTAAGTCATGTGTGAGTTTAGTGGTATATAGGGCATCTTACTCTGGACTGGGCATGTTCGGGACGGCGAGGTACTGGAGCAACAAAGCCCGGCCGCATATGAGGCGGTACGTTGATGGATGCGGACAGCCTTGCTGCCTCATCGGTAGCCCTTGGCTGTGTACCCTGCTCCGTGGCGGTGCTGTTCATAGGAACGGCCTCCTCGTTGCTGTCGTTTGCTGTAATGCGAGACGACATTGGCTCCTGGTTCAGCCTTTGAGGAACTGGAGTGGTGTTAGCCATTGTCATTTATCTTTAAAGGGTCACATACCAACGGCTGGTGGTGCGGTGCTGTTGACTTCGTCACTCTGCTCTTGATCTGTACCTGCGACGGACTGGCTTGCACCATCAGAGTCTTCGTCGCTACGGACTCGGTTACTTTGCTCTTGATTAGTGCCAGATGCTGCCTCGCTCATGCCATCAGAGTCTTGATCAACGAGCTCCGCTGAAGAAGCAGATGCACTGGGCGGCGATCCAGGAACTTGGCCACTGGTACCGTCTCTGTCGTTGACATCGTCCGCGCTGCTTCCACTTTCGCCTCTAATATCTGTAGGGGGTCCCTCGGAGTTTAGAGTGAACTCTTGACCCGGGGATCCCTTTGCAGATGATGTTTCTAAGCTTGTCGCAACAGCGACCTCGCCATGCATGTTGATGTCATGAGCAGTGTTTTCAGGAGCCGACATCTTGAACTTTGTAACAGTTATTGAGGATCGGTTTAGTAAGAGAGGATATCGAAGAAGTAAGGTAGGTAAGGAAGAGAAGAGAAAGGCTGTGGGAGCTGTGGATGAGAAAGTTTGTGTGAGCTGTCGAGGTAATATAAGCCAGGGTCTTGACAATGGCTGGCACTATGGCGAGGCAAACGGTGAAGTGTGGGGAAGTCAAGTCTGAGCCTGTGTGAAGTGAAAAGTGAATATGAAAGTGAAGGCGGCTGGGCTGGAATGGTCGTGACAATGGGTTGTGATATTGTGCCACATCGAACCACAGCACAGCAAAGGCTGCTGTGGTAAGTAATAATACAACTGCATACTAAGCACAATAGCAAGGTGGCTCATGCCATGTCGCGGTTTGGTGGCGTTTTGTGCTCGATACAGTTGCTTTCCGTTTGTCACATGGCTGCGCGGTGGGTGACAGACACTACACTAAACTTAGACAACATACAATCAACATAAAAGATATCGGCTACATACAGGCTAGATTGTACATTGGTTGCGATATTCCTAGCTCAATACTCTATAATGACGTTGAGAAGCACTCCAGCTTGCGCAAAATCGTCTTTGCGTTCCCTTACCCCACGAACGTCACAAGTACATGTGACGGCCACCTCTTCCAATTTGAGTGCAGACGATTTGCAAGCTCCGAGTAAACGTTGCAGTTCAGGGACATTGTCCGAGGTATCGGCATATAATTCAGAATCGGTTGCATCGAGAAGGAAGCTGAACCTCTTGAGCCCTGTTGGCAACAGATCGACAATGTCCAGCTTGTAAGGCTTGTCTCGGTAGTCATTGGGATGGCTGGACCAATCTCCACGAGTGAAGCCCATCTTAGATACCGCCAATGCCTCCAGATACTCTAATTGTCGGAAAGACCCGATTCCTTGAAATTGTGTATGATCAGTTTCCCATCGAATTTTACGAAAATCTAAAACAAGCGTTCCCAGTGTACTAGCGTGGCGTAAGAGTCCTGGCCGAAGGTCCAATAGTGTTTCGCCTACGCAGAAGAGGAAGTTCCATTTGCAAACAATGTGTCGAAGACCCTCGCACGCTGATAAAACATTGGCCACTACGTTGATCTTGGAGACGCATTCGGTGATCTCTATGCGCTGTAGTGTTCTAAAGTGGCCAATCTCTGCTGGTTGCTCCAGTAGCTCGTTCCACTCAAGTCTCGATGATCGAAAGTCGGAAAGGGATGGCAGTGAAGCTGCCGCTGAGCAAATGCTCTGGAAGTAGGCCTCCTTTGTAGCTTGAAAAGCCGAGATATTGGTCTGCACGGACAAGACTTTCATATTCTTATAACCGTGCTCGGCAACGAATGCAAATGAAGAGGTTGCGGCGGTTTGTTCTTCATGTACGATATGTTTCCAAAAGGAGAATCTGTCATTCTCCACGCTTACGATAGAAAGATGCTCTAAATTTGGCGCAGAATTGATGACTTGAGCTAATAGCGAAAAGTATTCCGTAACCATGTTTGTGGCAGCTGGATGTATTGCGTCTTCGAAAAGATCGTTACCGAGGTAATCGGCCAGTCGGTTCTCTACGTATTGGATATACCCAGTATGCTCTTTTCCATTTGGGCTTTTGGATTCTGTCACCGTTTTGTAAAAAAGCCTAAGAGGCCCGATGCCGTGCAATGTAGTGGATCCTGTGAACGAGGCATATAGGATAGGATTGGCGATCCGATTGAAGTGATGAGATGTCAGGCAAAGACTATACAATGCGAGCTGGCGTATTCTGTTTTCTTGTTGCCGTTTTTTCTCTGCGTCTTTTTGTTTGAAGGCCGTTGATTGTGTCTCATAGGAGCGGATGGTGCTGAGATGAAGCACTACTTCTAAGAGGAGCTCATTTGGCAAACGCTCAAGAGATGCATTCTCTGTTGCCATGCTCTACGGTCCCTGGCTAGAGTGTCAAAAAGCGCGTTCGATATGGGTTCAGCCGTTGTCCTGGAATTAATCGTGGTGCAGGTGTTAGATGGGCTTGTCTAGTACGTAGGCAGCGACGGACGGACGTGCTAGTCGAAAATCGGTAAAACGTACGGAGTTAACGCCGGCATCCTTGGGTTAGTTGCCAACACCCACTTTGTGCCAACAGAAATAGAGTGAAAAGAGATGGTTTTACATTCATTAGGGTATATCGTACTGGCTCACCAAAAGCTGCGGGGGGGGGGGGGGGGGGGTCATTTAGACTATCCTCTTCGTCTTGCCCGTCTCTACGTCGTATATCCAGCCACTGAAACGAATATTTTCCTCTACTGCCTTGATGCGCAGCCATTGTACATCCTTCTTGACCTGAATCTCAAGATCACGGAAGGTCTGGAATTCCATATTCTCCACTTCCCTTGCGGCTATCTCTCCCCTCTTCTTCATGACAATGGCTTTCGCCGTGTCGTTGTCGAACGTGAGCATGCCGCATCCTGTGTGCTTGACAATCATGACTTCTCTTGTCCCAAGTAATTGTTGTGATATGATGATGGATCGGAAGGCGTCGCGAACAGAGGCGCCTGCATTGCGAATAACGTGGGCGGCCCCTAGTGGTATACCGAACGCCCTTGCTGGGTCTATCCGGGCATCCATGCAGGTCACTGTACGCCTAGGGTCAGCAGCTGCTCGCAAACTCTGCAAATTTACGAGACTCACCAATTGTATATCTTTGGCTGGGTGGAAGTGCTAGATGGCCCTGGTTGAAAGTCGCACTGTAAGCTTGACTTCCGTGCTCCATATTTCGTTCTCCGTGGGACGGCATGGTTGCAATGATGGGAGAGAATGACAGTTGTGACAGGTCTTGTTCCAACCTGATATCTTGCTCTGAGACTTTATATGCTTATACTACACAGTCAGCGCCAACCACAAAACCTTAGCCCTCTGTCGCGTACGGATCCATCTGGGTCATTGCGGAGATGTGAGTTGCGCCGAGGCTGCAACGTGATACGTTAGGCGTTGGTACACGAACAACATGCGACAGAATATACGGCATTTATGCATCCCTGGCAGAAGCGCGGGAGAACGAGCACAACCACATTGGCCGTTGGGAGATGCCAGGGTTTCATCTGTCCCAGGACGTCAGGCAGATCGTGGACTCAATGCCTCAAAAGCAGGGCCGTGCTTCTAGCGCGTGGCACCCATGCCGTGCTTTCCATTCCCCATCCATCCCGCAAGGCATCGCCATACTATCGCAAGGATAAAAGGTGGAATATGCAATCTCCGGACCGACCCGATTCCACATCTTAGTGCCTCTGGCTACGTCGTGCCTGAAGAGGGGCGTCTTCTAGTCTCGCTGTTCGATACGCCGATAGCCGCACAATGGACCCAGCCGACAAAGCCATACCGTGTAGCATCGGCGAGCTACCAGATGAGCTGCTTGTTGCTATCGTATCGCACTTGGACATTAAGCGTGGCCCCATACCTGACCGCGAGGCCGAAGCCGAGCGTCAGAAAGAGAATACGTTGACGGTGCTGGGCATTCATGCAATGACGCTTACGTGCCGGAAGCTGAACGCCATTGCGACATCGTCGCTTTACGAGTGCATTGTGTTTTCCCAGTCACCTTCACGTCTGGTGAAGTTGCTACTGCGAACCCTCATCGAAAAAGCAGAGCTATCTCGGCATATCCAATATATCGAGAGCCCAGAGTGCGCCCTCCATTGGTTCAAGACTCGGTCACGCGAATGCAAATCTCTCGACAGCTTGAAAGAGTCGGACATGGTAATATACAGCGATCATCTATCCAATTTCACCTGGTCTATTGATCCGTTGGATCTGTCACTTTGCGAATCCCTCTCTAGGAACCTGCAGCACTTGTCACGTCTCTATGGACTTCTTGGCCGTCTTCAGGTTGCGACTCTCTGCTTAATAGCGATCGCCCAAAACTTATCACAGGCAGTGATATCACCTGTATGGTACTACGCATCTGTCTTTGCTTGCAAAAAATATTGTCCGATCAGTCCTCTTCGAACAATATGGATTTACGCGCCCAGTAGTGGTCCATTACACCTGCGCCGATACGACGCTGGGAATTCATTCACAAAAAACCAGATTGTAAAGCTGCTGGATTATGAGCGCGGAAACAGCCTTAGACCTTCAACAGCTTCTGTCGAAATGGATAAAGTATGTCTATATGGCAAGCATATCGATGAAGACGCACTCGGGCGTGTTATGATGCCTTTCACAGCATTAAAGCATTTTGAATGTCGTTGGCGAAACATTGGTAGTCTTCCCTCATTCCCAGCATCCAA